>OY728153.1:884175846-884450846 GCA_963277665.1 Viscum album
AACACCGCATCTGATTACACTAAAAAATACAAGTTTACTCTCTTTTGGTCAACTTTTCCTAGAAATGTTAAGCCTCTCCCATCGATGCACCATCATAACACCTGATCATGATACCTTAATTACCAAAGGCATTATGGATTCACATCAAGAACCCACACCAAATTTTAAACCTTCATTCATTTTAATTCCATGATTGAATCCTCAACTAACCCAATTCATCATCATACTCCACCCATGATCACTGACACACCTTTGATCTGACTCACTCTTGGATCACACCTAATTACATCTTGAGTCATCTTCCCAATGCATCCACTTTACCTAAATCTCACAGCTAAATATGAAATTATAGTATTCATTAAATAACTATATAGAACTTATTTATCACACACCGGTACCCCAGGTGTGATCTCATCCACTTCACTATCAGTTCCACAATATTTAAGACCCTTAAAACCTATGGGTCACACATTTGTGATTGATTCAATGCTCCCAACCATAATTTTATACTCATATTAATCCCACCAAACTAAAACACATGATCTCTACAACCCCTATCCAGTATATTTCTAAATCAAATGGTTAGAAATGACCAAGATTCTCATATCTGAGTGATAACCAAAAGCATCAATCGCTACTCATTCTTGACTTGCATAAAATTTCATCCTAGATGTTTACCAAAATTCACCTAAAATGAGGGTCATTCCTTCTAATAGCCTATTTTGTTCTCCCAACTATATGGATTTCTTTAAATTTATTCTCTATTAAAATACAACACATGTTATAAAATCACTCACCTATTTCTATTACCAAGACATGATCATCTCATCTCAACAATTCTCATCAGCCACTCACTTGAGAATATAACAACATGCTTCCCCAACCCATGTTCATACAACCACATTAATTATTCATCACTCATCACTAACACCTCAGTAAATGTATCTTACATCGACTAATTCCATCACCATTAATCAACCCCATGACTCCTCCCATATTGAACTGTGTATTATTCCACTATATCTAAAACCCCCACAAATGTCACATCTTACCAAATATGGAACACCTCCTATTCTTATAAAACCCTGGACCACTATTCCCATAGGTGTTCCATCGATTCCACTATTCCTTGACTGATAACCAAATTCAAGAAGCCACATCTCATCTTAGATCACACCCCAAGGGTGATCACATACCAACCCACTCAAGTCCCATATCACACCCAATCAGTTAGAAATAACGAGTACACACATTAACTATACATTTATTATGTTTCCTTAGTTCCCAAAAAATACTCAAAGAACCCATTCATATCTCATTCCAACACTTTGTAATAAAATAGGCACTACAAGTCACCAATGAGAACTTACCTTCACACATTAGAACTTTTGAAAAAAAATCTTACCACCCTCTCTTCCCTCTTCATGGGTAGAATGACCCTTTAAGAGCCCCCTCACTAGTTATTATTCCACTATTGAACTCAATCTCATCTAAACCCAAATATGTTTATACTCCCATTTTATGGGGTCACATAACCAGAATCTTGCTTCAATGAGTCATGCATTATTGAACCTAGGCTTATGCACCTAAGAAATGGACCATACCTCCCTTAAATGTCAAGTCACAAACCCAGAAGCACTCTAAATGCTTTTGTTTTCAACAATAACTAGGAATATCAAAAATTATAAGGACTAATACATGATCTCAATGAACTCAAGTGTCACTCTAAAACCATAATTCACCTATTCATGCCCTTCACATCCTAGACTCAACCATGTAGGGCCACCATCCATTATCCCATTGAAAACCATACTTGAAGCCAAAAATTCTAGGCATGTCATTTTTCTTGCCTTCTAAACTTGTTAAAAATGCCAAAATAACTCTTTGTCCTTTACATCTCAAAACCCCAATGCATACCAAATGCATTTCTTCTACCCTCTTAAGGGTATCCATCTCAAAAAAGCAACTTATTCCAATTCTAAACTATCTCATAGGCATAAATCACCTTCATCAAACCATCACATAGGCATCTGATTCCTGAACCAACCCACCAAGGGTTACTATACATCACCTATTATTGTAAAAATTCCCTTTGTTATTTTGTTTGGATTTATTTTGTTGAGAATTACATGTGAAGGTTGTTTGAAGAAGGTCAAAATCTATTGGTGAGTAATATGTATGCAGGATAGACACCACGCCACATAACCTTAGGTTGTGCTATGAGGAAGGCTTTATGAGGTTTTAAGGATACTTTATAAGGTTTTTTTCTTTATCATTTTTAAATATATAGACCCCTCGCACCACAATGCAATGGATCACATCATAGAAGTAGTTAAAGTATAAGAAAAATTGGCCAATCGGGATAAGGCCATCCAAGTAACCAACCACTATAGAGGTAGTCATCCATGGTCAAATACAACCCCAAATAAGGTGATAAAGAGGTGTAGGTGATCAAGTGACAAGAGCACAATATAGGAAGGCACTTTAGAGAAAATCATTGTGTGGGGTGGCATGGTGACCCATCGAGATAGGTAGGTCCCTAAGGGATTTAATAGTGGGTCATGGAGCATCCACAAATATAAAGGATAGGTACCCCATGTAAAATTCTGATGTGGGAGGAGGCTAATTGAATCCATATCATAAGGAATGATTCTAAATTACATAATGAAAAAAATATATAATTCATGAAGAATTTGTATGGTGGTAACTATAACAAGAGGGACTATATTGTAGGGATTAATAGCTGACTTTCGGTGTCATTGGTGTCTCATGGGTACTAATTTCATAAAGAGTAGGTTGTTATGCATAGGTGTTATAGGTGAAGATATCCATGCTAAAAAAAGTTCATGGATTGTAGAGGTATTTTTTAGGTATACTAGGATAATAGAGTCATCGTGATTATATAAGATACCATGTCATGGAATGATGAACCATGATTCAACATGAGGATTTTCAAAGAATTTTGTGCCAATACCTCAAGAAATTAAGAGGGGGGTTATTTTAAGTGATATTTATATATATGGTCAATAAAAGGAGGCCACATCATAGTAAATTTTACCATTTTATAGTCTATAATTTTATAATCATACTATGATATTGGAGAATAATCCATGTCATGGTGAATAAATAAAGGAGGATGAAATATCACAACAACAGAGACCGTGCCATGGTCAAGTAGTTTCTAGATAACCTAGAAATTTGACTGGAATTTAGAATGGTGTTTATAGCACAAAACTTTAAGGGGATTTATGTTAATTAAAAGGATATTAATCACCACTTTAAAATATATATGAAACCTGGCATGATCTCATAAGGAGAGGAGGAGAATATTTGATCTCAGCCCTTGGATAAAAGTGGTTAGTTGAATTCCCTTAAACTATACATAGTAGTTCTTAGGAAAAGTGAATTAGAGATTAATTTGGAATTGTGAAAGTAATAAATATCTTAGAGAATGTAGAAGAGTTGGTGATTTAGTTCATACAAGAACTGAAAGTAGAGATATCTAGGTTTGGGAACTAGAAGGTTGAAGACAATGATGAAGGATATTTTAGTGGTTTTTCTTACTAGAATTTTATCTTTTTGCGTAGAAGTGATATATTAATTTTAGTGAAATTCTACATCATACATTTGTGGAGAATAAGAAAATAATAAAAGGAGTAGTGAGAAACTTTTTGTGAAGAATATTATAAATATTTTTGAAGGAGTTTGTGGATCATAAATCTAGAGGTTCAGTGTGACTGCTCCATTTTGTAATCACATATCATGCAGTGTGCTTAGTGCCTCAAGTGAATTTGCATGTTTCCATGCATACTTCTTGTATTCTCTCATTTGGGTGAACCAATTAAAATAACATGTGTTTATTTACTTATTTATTTTATCAAAAGTGACCATTATGGAGAGAATATTACTCCATAAAATAGAGAACAAGATCATGATCAAGGATAGAGTTATACATTGTAATACCCTGATTCACCCCTATGGTATATTCCTTGATTAGGAAACAATAAGTGGTATCAAATAAAATATTTTGGGGTGAAAATATTTATCTCTCAGAGATATAGTGGCAGTGGTGATTTTTAATCACAAAGGCATATCCATTTTTTAGGGAAAAAATTTGCAATTTTGGAAAAGTAGAATACAAAATAACTTTTATCCATTGGTAATAGATGTTCTCAAAACTGTTATACAAGAAACCTTTACTAGTATGGACAAAGTGGATATACCTTAAAGATACCATGAGGAGATAGATATTGATTATAAGGAAATCAATGAATTAGGAGGATCTTTGGACAAACCTATCTATACCAAGGTAATTTCATGCAAAACATCTTATACTATATGAGAAAAACTTCTAAATATATATGAATTTGATTCTAAATTTTGAGAGGCAATGTTACAAGTGTTTTGGAATAAGTATAGGGACTTGATAATGATCTTAAATGAGATGTTAAATACACTTTTTTATCAACTAAATATTCTTGTTTAATACATGTGTGGACTCATAGAAAACATTAATGATGTAAAAAATGTCAAAAAATCATTAGAATACTACCTCTATGTTTTAATGTGAGGTATCAGTGCTCAAAGATAAAGTCCCAAAGGAGGTAACATTGGATAAGATCTATAGTACTATCATTTCATACAAGATGAGTAATAATAAAAAATATGTTTATACCAAAGGATAACTCTCAATAGGTAGTTTTTAAGGCTATGAAGAAACTCATGATAAAGGAGGATCCTAAATATGAAGAAGTTAATGATGTAATGTATATTTTTTCCTCTAATTTAAGTAAATAAAAATTCAAAAGAAATATTTCAATTTCTCTATTTAGATATTACAATGTTGAGAATCTTACAGGTAAGTGTCCTAAGAAGTTTCAGTCTAAAGAAGAAAATGAAATTCCTATAAATAATTCAATAAAGTGTGTGAAAGGCAAGAGGTGTTATGGAAATTAATGGAGTAATAAATGATCAATGATTCACAAAATAAGATTAAAAGGTAAAAACAAAAGAATAAGAATAAGATCACAAGACATGGAGATTTATGTGGTTTGGGAAATAATCCACACATCAACATAATGGTATAAATATAACTATTTTTAGAATCATAATTACAATGAAAAAAATTAAAGTTTTGCACAGATAGGAAACCAAGCTCGAATGAGCTCATAAAGAAGACAATACAATAGTTCCACCAACCACACAATAAGTCTATTGTGCTACTGTGATTAGTGGATATAATTCTGGGAGCTACAGTACCACTTTCTCCAAATTCTGAGATGCTATACTAACCAGGTCAAAGTTTGAACTGGTATAGTTACTGATCAGTGTCAATGATCTACTCTATTATTTTTTTGTCAGAGTTTCTACAATTCCCAAAATTTGGGTTGGGGGAATTCAACCCCCAGACCCATGATTAGGGGAATGGTACTCCCTACAAACCCTAGAGACCTCACTATGTTGGTAAAATCATGAGAGTTGTAGCCTAATGTGTAGTATGAATGTCCATCAATTGGACCAACTTTATCCAAGGATCAGGCTACACCAATCCAAAAAGAGGAAGAAAAAAAATAAAATAAAGAAACTTAATTTCATAAGAATATGAAATCTTGGAGTAAAATAAAGTATATGATGCTGAGGATTATATATATATAATGTAAGAAGTCGTGGTGGTGGTTTTAAACAAACAACATGTTGAAGATAGTGATGATGAAGGTGCTAAAATCAAGGATAGGGTTGATCTTAAATCCAAACACAAGCTATATATTGACAAAATTGACATATGGAGGGATGAAACAAATAATTATAATGGATTTTTTTTCATAACTCCAAGATCTATATTCAAAAAAAGGAAGATAAGAAGTCATATTTGAAGGAATATATTGAAAAACTTAAATCTAGAAATTTTGGAAACTCATAGAAATAGGTCGAGCAAGGGGTCAAAGTTAAAGATGAGGATTAAATAATTTATGGCCTATTTAAATATTTAAAAGATATATTTGAAAGAATTTAAGATCCATAAGTATAGGTTGTTATGTGGTGGAGTAATTATAAAGTCCAAGAAAGACTCTTTGAACCTGGTATGATATCATGAAGTTCAAGTTCATCAACATATAAGGCAGTTCTTGAGGTTTCCACTAAAGAAGTTTTTATTATTCCATTGGTGTATAATTTCAAAGAAAAAGGTAAAATTTTTATGTAACATGATCATAACAATAAATTTGAAATGTTTGATTAAAAATATCAAGCATAAACACCCTAAATTAATATTGATTTATAGAATTCACAAAACACTCTTATCAGTTCTTAAAAGGCTGGAAGGAAGACACTAAATATCAGTTGTTGTTTTTGTGGGAATTAGGTTCATACCTGATATGTGTTCTTCATTGAAAAAATATATTTTAGGTAGAAATAACACTAGGAATAAGAAATCTTAAATTATTATTTTTTCCTACACTTTTAATGGACATATCTTTTTGTGTGAAGGTTCCAAGCACAAAGCAATTTATTGTGCATCAAGGGAACAAAGGAAGGTTTCAAATGAGACAAAAAAGTGGACAGAAATAGTTTGAAAATTCATCAAAAAAATTTAAAACTTAAAACAGATCTTCATTCTTGTAATATGAATAGAAGTCTAGAGATCTGGAAGACAAACAGGCTCATCTACCATCTATAAAAGTGGACCAGTAGTCATGGGTAACAATGATGAGTACTGGGAAGGAGAAAGTGGATGTAATTGTCTTAAAAAAAGTAGATAGGTATAGATTGTGTATTTTATATAGTAGTTGTACCTCTCATATGACTGGAAATACAAACCTTATTATAGGTGTCAAATATGATAAAGATGGAGTTGTTCATTTTGGCAATGATGAGGGACTCAAAATTGTTTGCTCTGGGAAGGCCAAAGTTAGTGAAAAAGTAATGATATGGATATATGTTATTTTATTTGAAGGCCTTAGTCACAATATTCCGAGTGTAATCCAATTACGTGACTTGGTACATATGGTGGAATTCAATAAGATAATATATAGCATCAATATTATAGATGGTTTTATAATTTTGGAAGGTAGACTAACCAATGGGAATATTTACATTATTAGTGAATAAAGTTGGTGAATACTATCTAAATAAGAGAAAAATCAGCTACAATAAAATTTCCTGATCCATTTGATCCAAATTTCTTTATAAAACTTTGTGAAGAATGATGGTGCTCAATACCACCCCAAGCTTTCATGTGATCGCACTCACACATGTGATTCTTCTCAAAAGTGGAAAATGGTATGAAAGAACTAAAAACTAAAGAAAAAAAGATCATCAAGGTTACTCAAGCTAGTTCATGAGGACTTTTGTGGTCCAATGACACCTAAAACCTTAAAAAGAAAGAGTTAATTTATATTGTTTTTTTATTCTTACATAAATATAGCTTGTATTATAGTGATTATTCACAAATCTAAGTTATTCAAGTTTATTACTTGATATCAAAGGTTGGATAAAAAGATATTAGGATCAAAAAATAAAAAAAAAAATATACACTAAAAATGGAACAAAACCAATAATTAGGTAGAGGGATATCTTAAGAAACTTGGTATCCCGCATTAAGTATTGTGGGTGAGGACTCCTCAACAAAACATAGTATTTGAGAGGAGGAACTGAATTGTAAATAAGATAGATCAGGATATGATTATTGAGAAAAAAACCCACCAAAGACATATTAGAAGGAATTATTGCTCATATAAGTGTACATATTCAATAGGTCTTTACTATGTTTTAATGATGATAAGACCCCATATTAAATTTGGTATAGAAATAAGCCAAAACTAAAATACTTTTGAGTGTTTGTAAGTATGTGTTTTATTTTGAATATAGAGAATAATATAAAGTACAAATCATGAGGTGATGAATTTATTTTCATTATATATTCATCCAAGGGTAAGGCTAGTGATTGATATAGTAAATAGTTGAAGAAAATAATTGAAATAAAATATGTAATAGTCATGAAAAATGAGTAGTTTTTAAAAACATACAAGTAGACTGAAAATTATGCTAAGAATATTTCACACAAAAACAACCTAATTTTTAAAGAATAAAGTGAAACGTATATGGTTAAGGGGGAGAAGAGGGGGTTTTAGAAGACATAGATGAAATATCTAATGATGAGAAAATTATAAAAAATATAGTATCAACAAACTAGAAAACTAATAGGGCAGAAATCACTGTAACAATATCATTGGTGACAAGAAAGCCCATGTTCAAATAAGAAGGATGAACACTCAATAGAAAATGTTTTTTCTATCTCAGGTAAAACTAAAAAAATATTTAACAGGCTACTAGGGATGATCATTGGTTTAAGACTATGTAGTAATACCTTTAACAAATAGATAAAATTTTAACATGGGAATTTTTTTTGAGGCCAGTAAATAAAAAATGTAATCAGAACCAAGTGGGTTTTCTAAAAAACTCAATAAAGATAGAAAAGTGACAAGTAACAAGGCATGTTTAGTGTGTAAAGTCTATTCTCAAATTGAATCCATTGATTTAGATGAGACTTTTTCACTAGTGGATCGACATGAAACTATAAGATTATTTTTGGTTATGGTTATGCAAAAAAGGTTTTAAAGTACATAAAATGGATGTTAAATCATCATTACTCAATAGTGTTCTTGAGGAGGAGTTCTATATAGAACAACTGGATGGTTTTCTTATTGATGAAGATTCAAACAAGTTGGGAAAGTTAAATAAGGATTTATATGAACTAAAATAAGCACCAAGGACCAGGTACTAGTGGTTGGATCAGTACCTAAGGATGATTGGGTTTTAAAGTGGAGGGATTTATCATAACCTCTACATAAATAAGGAGAAATATAATTAGATATTGGTGCTTATATATGTAAAAAATCATCTTTGGAGGCTTGGATGACACCCAATGAAATAAATTTTCATAAATTATGAGGTATGAATTTGATATTTCTTTGATTAGTGAAATATCATTTTTATTTGGTTTATATTTTATTCAAGGAACAGATAGTACATTTATTTTCCAAAAAAATATGTTAAGGAGGTGGTAAAAAGGTTCTAATAGCTTATTAGAGTTCAATGAAAACTTTGGCAGCCACCCAAGTGAAATTTATAAAGGATAAAGAAGAAAAGTAGGTTGATGTGATCATTGATAGTTTTTGGTACTTGATAGGCACTCAACCAGACATCATACTTAACACATGTTAATATTACCATTATCAAAATTATCCTAGAGAAATTCATATGAAATATATGAGACGAATCCTTAAATATATCAATCATAAAATGGAATTTTTTTTGTTTTATTATAGAAAATCACAACAACTCATGGAATTCACTAAAGTGGATTGGGAAAGTTTGGTTGATGAATAAAAATAAATTTCACGTGGTTATTTCTATCTTGGAAACTCATGAATTTATAGGATAAGTAAGAATAAATATTGTAATTCTTTATGCTTGGTAGAACTTGAATATATAGTATCTTCTAAATACTATAACCATATGATATGTATGAACAAAATCTTAAATACATTGGGTTAGAAGTGGAATATCTTATTCTAATCAAGTGTGAAAAATAAATTTCTATAAATCTTGTTAAAAATATCATTCATCATGTATAGACCATGAACATTAAAATTAAATATCATTTCATAAAGGAGAAGTCTAAGAAATAGATGGTGATATTCGATTATGTGTCTATTCAAGATCAAGTGGCTAATATTATGACCAAGGAAATACCTAAGGTGGGTTTCAAATGGAGTTTATTGGTGCTTGGAATCTAACCGAATTCATCTCTCTAGATGGTTTAGAGATGAAAACTACACTCACACATGGGAATTAGTTTTTAGAGAAAGGAATGATCTATCTTCTAAATTTAATGTGTGTATTTATTAATCTATTTTTTTGAACATTCAAATAATTTATATTTGGGTTTGTTGACAAAGGGGGATAAAGTATTCATGTTTTATAGGGATATATTCATGGTGTATCTGGACTATTATTTTATATAAATAAAAGGGGAGATTATTTTCATTAATTAATTTGATGGAGTAGTTGTAGTAATTAAGGAATTATTTTATGGTATCCATGAAGTATTCATGAGGGTTTTTTATGAAATTCTTGTTTCTCACACTGATATTGGCTTACGTCATCTTAGAATTGGTGATTAGTGAATCATTATTAAATACCTTGGAGCCAAGGATCTCAAATTGTGTGGTTGGTTTTATCTAAAGTTTTACAAGAAAACAAGTGATTAATTTCCAATATTGTAATTATCAATAAACCCAAAGGGGGATATTATTGGAAAAAATACCTTTGGTGCTTTATTTGGATTTTGTTTATTGATAGTTTCATATGAAGGTTGTTTGAAGAAGGTTGGAATCTATTGGTGAGTAATTTTTCTACAGAATATACACCATATTGTAGCACCTAAAGTTTCGTAAGGGTTTAAGGCTACTTCATAAGGGTCATGCCTTTATAATTTTTGAAGATATAAACCACTCATTCCATGGTGTAGTGGATTATACCATATAATGATTTCAAGTATAAGAAAAAATATTCAATCAGTCTAGGGATATCCAAGCATCCAGCCACCATAGAGAAAGTTTTTCAGGCTCAAAGATATCCATGAATAAGGTGGTAAAGAGGCGTAAGTGATAAAGTGTTAAGAACATAGCATAGGATGGAACCATGGAGTAAAGAATTATATAGGGAATCATGGTGAACCTCTAGGACTATTAGAGCACTAAATGATTTGATGTTGGGTCCTGGATTATCCACATATATAAAATATATGCTCCCCATGTAAAATTATAATGTGGTATGTGAATGATTTTAGTTTTTCATCAAGGAAGGATTCTACATCATATAATGTAGAAAATGGAATTCTTGATGAATGTGTGTGGTTCTTTCCAAATCATAAGGGACAATGATGTAGATATGCACAACCAAATTTCAGTGTCACTAGTGTCTATGGTTACTTGCACCATGGAGATTATGTTGCACCATAAATGTTTTACAGCTAAAGATGTCCATGATATAGAAAGGCCTTGTACTGTGGAGGGTTTTTTTATGGAAGAGTGGAATATTAAAGTAATATTAATTATATAGGATACTATGTTGTGGAATGATATACCATGATTCGGTAAGATAATTTTTAGAGAACATTGTGTTGTAACCTTAAGTAGTTAAGAGGGATGTTATTTTAGGTGATATTTCTGGATTTGGTCAATAATAGGAGTCTACATTATAGTAAAGAATATTTTGACACAATCTAGAAGTTTTTACTTATACTATTCCATAGGTGAATGATTCATTTTTTGATGAATCCAGAAAGTAGGATGACCGCGATGTAGTAACAAAGACCATGCCATGTTCAAATAGTTACTAAACAACCTAAAAATTTGACTGAAATTTAGAAGGGGATTGATGGATCAGAATTTAATAGGTTTTATGCAAATTAAAATCCACTTAACCATTACATTAAATTCATGATGACACTTGGAATGATTAGATCCTAACCCTCAGATCAAATAGATTGGTTTAATTCTCTTAAAATGCACACAGTTTTTTCTTCAGACAAGTGAATTAGAGAGTAATTGGGCATTGAGAAATCATTTAGCATCTTAGAGAATATAGAAGAGATGGTGATTCAGTTTAGACTGGAACTAAAAGAGGAGATATCTAGGTTTAGGCACTATAAGGTTGAAGATTACAAGAAAGGTTATTCCACTTGTTCTTCTTACAATAAGTTTGTCTTTATGTGTAGTAGTGATACACAATTTTTGGTGTAATTTCTTATCATGCTTTTTTTAGAAGAATAAAATCATAGAAGGAATATTGGTCACCTATATATGAAGTATATTGATGAGATTTTTGAAGTTTTTTATGGATGGTGAATATGGGGGGTCATGCAACCACTCTATTTTGTAATCACATATCAAGTGTTGTGCTTAGTGTCTCAGGCTCATAGACACATTTTCATGCATTCTCCTTGGATTATCCTATTTGGGTGAACTAAGTAAAATTTCATGTATTTATTTATTACTTATTTACAAAAAATTGATAGTGAGGGAGAGAAGAGTGTTCCTAAAAAGAGAGAGAAAAATTGTGATCAAGGATAAATATATAAATTCCAATACTTTGATTCACCCCTATGGTATATTCCATGATTAGGGACCAATACCTACACCCAGTTAGTGTATAGAAATAATTAGAGAACATAAAATGATCAGATTCACAATACCTATCATCAGAAAAATACTCATTAGTAAAAAATAAGGTCCAACTGAGTAAAATTCCATCAAAAAGTTGTATAGGAAAACACTATATGCGTTATTGACACTTTAAAATAATTTAACCTTTGTCATTGGTGAAATAAATCACACATACGAACATGAATGTCATGTGAGTCCTATGTGTTAAATATGATGCATGTACACATGCCTATTGACATTCTAGGCCAATGGAAAACTAGAAATATTATATCAAATAAACACATCATACTTTAGTAAATACCACAATTATATCCATGAAAACCAAGAATAACAATCTCATGACCCTAGTAACTTGGACTTACCACTAGAAAGGTGTTCATGACTCACCGGCCTAAGGTCTATCCCAAGATCTGACACATTCTTATCTCTATCTACCAGTCCCTAAATAGTAATAAAAAATAAATGAGCTTATGATACCACTTTGAAATACCATAGATAAAATCACTTAGATCACTATGAGTCCTCAGGTGCACCTCCCTATACACCAGAGGTTTCCGACTAGTGGTGAGAGTCTATAATCAACATTAGGGAAACTGTACTCTCTATAATAGTGATGAAAATAACAAAAAATAACCAAACATCATCCATAATAGATAATAAAAGTATGCGTGATCAATAATACAATATGCCATATCAAATGAATATGCGGTCGTATAGTCATGTCTCCTAACTGATCACCCACTGGGATGATCACACATACAAAATAAAAAATAGAAAAAAAATGTACAAGGAGGGTCTATTATAACCCTAATCCTCACCTAAATCCCATCTCTAATCCCTAATTAGTTGTACCATCTTGAACTAGTGTGTAACTTGTGATCTGAAATTCAATCATGAGGTCTGCGTACACATCAGGGTTCATGTGTAGGGTGTGAGAAATTTATCTCAATAGGATCTCACCAAGTGCCCCTAATATATGAAATCATATAAATGTGTTTTCATAAGGAAAGTAAATAATATAAATATAAATACATACAAGTATACACATCAGTCATCATGTGATAACCATGCCATCATGACACCCAACCATACTTGGATTAACTTGAAATAACATGGGCACTACAGAAGCATGAAATACTGGTATTTAAAAAAAATTACTGTATTATTTTCATAACATATAATATGGTATATCGATTCTTAGATTCATCCATGGATCTCATGAAATATAATCTAATAATGGAGAATAAAAATAAAAAAAATCATAAATGGTACCTTGATTTATTCACAACACTGATTTGATCAGCTCATTGTCAATGTGTTATAGCTCAAAGGCACTAAGTGAAGCATCCTCTAGATCATCCACATGTACACCATAGCTTATGGATCATATATTTTTGGTACTCTAGTGCTAATGTGGGAAATTAAAGTACCTTATGACATAAATAAAATCACCTAAATATTACTTGTTCAATACATGAACTCGAAATGAGGAAACCTTTATCTTCCATTGGATTTTATCTCTATAAATCTTGAGAGAGATTTTTAGGTGAGGGAGGGAGTGAAAATTAAATCCATGAATATTTCCCCTCTAAAAATGGGTTTAAGACATATATATAATAGGTTTTAATTTCTAAATTTTTACTTAATCCCTTTAAGAAACTAAGCCTTAAATATTTAACCCAAAAATTGGCTTAAATGACTTACTTAAACTTTTCATTACCAATATAACATTTAATCACATACTTTTCACATAAAAAATATTCCATGTGATTAAATATGAGTCATTAACTCAACTTGTACCTCCCATATTTGTTTAACGAACCTTGAATAAGTAATAATCATTTGAAAAAAAATCTCATATATAATTATGTTAACTTAAATAAATCATGAATATCTTGAAAAACAAATTCAATTATTATTATTCTAAAATTTAATAATTTAATTGGATTAATTGAATTGTGATAGTTCCATTGATATGTTCACCGGCCATCATACATGGGGCCCAATTCATCCTAAACTCATTCAACTGAATATATGGAACTTATGGATACACTTTGTGTGTATCCCTTTAGGACCTCATCTTGATAATAGTGAGTCATACCCAAAAACCAAGAGTGGTATATAGAAACACATCAAGGGCCCTAAGAAGATAAGTTTGAGTCATGGCTATGACTACCTCCTAGTAACACACATCGTATGATATAATATCTTTGTCTTGTGATATCTTATAAAGAGGGATGCACACTTTATGTCATTATCCTTATATGATTAATTTATTATTTTAATGACCATTTCATATGGATTTATCTACTTATACTATATCCATGGATTTAATAAAGGTTATACCATCCGAGCCAACTAGGCCTAAGATATCGCTTCCTTTAAAAATCAATAAATCATATCTTGATCATTCAATAAATTTTATACCACCAATGATGCACCCAATACAAGATATATAGACACAAAATAAATTTCATGGTTTTAATCTTGCATCAAAGTATGAAATAAAATGGTACACACTGATAATGATCCCAAGTTTAGAGACCAATACACATGCTTGTAAATAGGAACAACCAATGAAAATCGATACATGTGGTGTTCTTATTGTTGATTTAGTCCTCGTGATATCCTCTACTTGATATCACTAAGTGTGAACTTCATGATAATAAGTCCCAATAATTATAATCACTCATCGCCTAATAGCCATACATCATTTTTATTTTGTTATTATGATTTATCTTGACCATATGACATATGTTTTAAGATTATTATCATAGTATCTTTAGGTTCTAATTATAGTTGGTAACCACTATAAAATTTTGATATAACAAATAATCTAAGGAAATTACCATGTAAATAGTATAAACATAAGTATAAACATTATTATGGTAAGAATACATCATACATAACTCTCTATATACATGATATGGTAATCAAAAAGTATTGTACAAGTTGGGTCTATGTCACACAGTTTCACAACACTCCCACTTGAACTAGATCCAACTTGCTAACTATATATCTATTAAGTCTCGCATGATAATATCATTATTCTACTGATTAATTTCTTTAGTCACTAGGATTTCCAAATTTTCCTATATGGATACTTTTTTAACTGCTACTTCACCTAATTGAGTGAAACTACTTGAGTGGTGATGTCCCCAAGTATATTCCTTTTTTCCTCTATCGTAACCTTGAATTCTTGGGCAGTACCAATATCATAATCTTATAATAATTTATATTATGATAATAATTTACTTTTTAGGTATGATTTCAATAACTATAACAAATCACTATGTATTTTATACTGCTTCTTTAGTTGCATCAGAAGTCGCATCATACTTGGTATTTTTAGATATGGATAAAAATGGATTCAATAAGCTTATCATGCTCATTTACTTAGTAAAATTACTATATAAGATCATTTGATCCATAGAAATACTAGTTTCATATCCCCTTAATAACCAGTATTTATTTCCCTCCAAGTATGAGGTACATATCCCTTATACTTACTCAAGTATAATTGGATAGCTTTGACTGCCTCCCATATAGTTATCTTAGATTTACCTAATATTTTCCTACCAAAATTAATGTTTTTGAAATATAATATATAGTACATATCATTTAATATGTGATAGATAAATAATATGGAATTATAATCACTATTATAATCTTTTATTATATCTTCTATATGTCTTCTTGGAGAGATTTATATCATGATACATGGTCAAAAAATTTCTCTTGAATTATCCCAACTTCTATTTTTCAATACATTATCAGTATATATACTTTGACTTTTTCTAAGAAACCATTAGATATATCTTAGTAGATATTTTTTCCTATAAATCAGGTTACTACTTTAAGTCAATGTTTGGATAGTTACATTCAAACTAGACTTACCTAAATGTAAGACTAGTAACTCTTTTCCATATTTAATCAACATATTTTACTTGGAAAGTTGTGGTACTCCCATTAACCTCTTGTAGACACATGGAAAAATTTCATTACAAATAATATCCTATGATCATTATTATTTAATTAGTCTATAAATAGATCTATACAACTTGAATTATATATTTTAATTTCATGGTTTCACTAACCCTTTCTAGTTGTGCCATATAAGACGTTTTTAATAAGGTTTCCTTCAATAAAGGTAGTCTTGACAACCAATTCCCAATATAATGATCATAGAAATTTGTTATGAAAAGTAGAATTATAATGTATGATTATTTGTTATAACCAATAGATATTTATTGGTTCCACACTTATACCACCCATTCATAGTTTCTTTTGAATACCTACCAATGGCTTTACATCAATTGGAGAATCTACCAAAATACAAACTAGATTTTGGCACATATAATCCATTTTTTAAATTATTTTGAAATTTCAAATAATAGAATGTTTATTTACACTAATTCATTTTATGATTAATTATTCTTAACAAATAATATATTATCTACCATGTTGAATATAAAAAAACCTTTTGGTTTTAAACATCCTACATAGTGTGTGTCTCTCGAACAACTCCTCTTCCACAAGCTCTTGTGGAACTTGTTCCTATTCCAACTATTTGTGCATGCCATACCTTGATTTATCCAAGTAAATATTTCTCTCACTATCTCAAAAAAATATGTACACCCTTTTATAGATATATAGTCTAGGATTTTTGTAATATCCTATATATACTTTATGATAATAACAGAGATGCACTTTCTGTTTTTATTTGATGTAATTTTGTTTATTGACATGGAATAATCAAACTATTTGAATCTAAACACATGTATTGTGAAATAATGGATTTATATCATAATATAACTTAAATTATATCAATTCATCATTATATTTGGCATATGGTTATGGTTTGATGTCTCTATTTTCAAAGAATATCTCAAAAAGATAATAGAATATGTTGCATGACTTATAAGTATCATCATTGATCCTCATTGTAAATATATTATATCTCTAATTTTTATAAGTAAATGTGGGTTTAGGAATAAATCCAATCTATATTTTAATTATTAATTCATGAATATAAGACTCATCATCGATCGTCCTTTCACTAACATTGTGACTCTAATTTGTATGAGGAAATGTGAGTTTGGGAATAAATACACTCTACATTTTCATGATCGATGAACACCTAGTTAAGATATTATTTAGATAATGGGCCTAATATCTTCTATGTATGCATGTATATCACTTCACTTTTACATTCCTTTAATCTTAAAGTAATCTTATGAAGTATATAAAATTTCCACAAGATTATTCTTTGAATAATTCACATGATCAATCCAAGCTATCTCTGGAAGATTTATGACATGAATTTATTTTAAAAGGATTATTTTTCTAAAACTTGATAAGTAATTATGTCTATAATACTTAAGTTTCTTGGATCTAAGGAGACTAAACACCATATTGAGTATATTCTTGGAAACTACTCTTAATATTACTTGAAAATGAATTATCTTGACACAAATAGGTATTATTGAGTCTCATATTTTATATTCATCATTCATTACTAATGATTCATGTATTATTGAGTAATTATTTGAGTATGGAAGACCACAAAAAACATTCATTCCTTAAAATAAATAATCTCCCATTGTGTCCAATGGGCATATGAGATAATTTTTTTTGTTATAATCAATAAAATTTCAACTATAATCATTCAACTTAGAAAAATAAAAGTTATGCTCTTCTCACTACTGATATAGGAATCACTCTTATTTATATACTTAGATAATTCACATTAATTGTTTTAATTTTTCTATAATTACATGAATATTATGTTTGAAAACATGTATTGAAGTAACATATTATATCTAATACATAATAAGTATAATAGAAATATCAAATGCAATGATGAATATATCTGAAGTACAAGACTTTGCTTGATTCTTATTAAATTTCATTGAAATTTATCTTCCAGTTACTTATCTTACCACATGATAAGAAAATATAATCATGTTTGATGATCCCCCTCTTTATCTATGGTTTATAAGAATGTTGTGAAGGTGAATTTTGTGGTGTACTTTCTATTGTCCTTTTTTCTTTTTCTTCTTATTATTCACCATAAGAACTAAATATTTATCTTATCTTAAGTTTTTATATTATTAAAAAATGTTACCCAAGGTATTGAAGTGATTTATCTATTCTATTAATTTTATAGTTGTCACGACCCATCCCTTGGGTCCCATGCCATGACTACACCAAGCCCGCCTTCCATAGGCCAGGGGTTGGCAACTAGCATCAGAAAGGCATATCCCTAAAATAGGAAGGCATTGACTTTAAATTTGTATAATCAAACAATACAAGAACATAACAAGATGAAATAATGAAGTAAAACTGCAGTAGTAAAAGTGTGTACAAAAAGTAGAGGAGGACTGGAATACAAGCCCAACTGAAAAGGTAAAACTACAACTGAAAACAGAAAACAAATCCTGCGATCTTCCACCAAGGATCCTACCTGAAGGGTAGGTACAGCTCGTCATATGGATCTCCTCATCCAACGGTCTCCTCCATCCACATCATGTCCTGGCTCCCCAAGTCTCAGTCAAGGCTGCTCGTCGTCTGCCCAAGACACAACAACGTGCGGGCGAAGCCCGTGGAGGGGTGAGTATGACAATACCCAGTAGGTACTCCGAGACCCCCGAAGGTCTCTCAGAATTCCACAAATAAAAACCACAAAACATGATATCAATCACAAGAACAAAGAAAAAGACTCAACTCAAACTAGATATACTCATCTCGTCCACAAAGAAACATAAGGCCCTAACCTCAATCCATTTCCAAGATTTCCAAAGAAGGATCAAAGCATAACTCAAGGACCAGGGGTACACACTCCATTAATTGGATATCCCTGATGGTACTAATATAAGAGATGTACTCTATCATGTACAACTCAACCATTCCTAATGGAATGTCCAAGAGGACATGCTCCATCAGGAACTTTCTGCTAGAATTGCCTCTAGTGCCTGGAACTAGAGGTATCGCAGTCATAGTATTACGCCTGAGGTAAGACCAAGGGAAACCAAGTGAAGATACCCACTCCTCGACATGGTTTCCTTCAGTTGAGGGATCTCCAACTCCCTTGAAGGACCCACTCCCATTCGCTACTCGGAGATAGGGGAGTACTACCCCATATGTGAGGACCCGCACCTTACCTGGTAGGGGGTGAAACTCTGGTAGTTTGTTCATTGGGGGGACCCACTCCCTAGTATGCCAGGGGAGTACCGACCCCAGGATAGAGGACCCACACCCTGGCACATTAGGGGAGTATAAAATCTATATGTGAGGACCCGCACCCTACTCGGTAAGGGAGTACAACTCTGGTAGATTGTTCGTTGTGGGGGACTCTTGCCCTAGTATGTTAGGGGAGTACCGACCCCAGGCTAGAGGACCCACACCCTAGCATAGTAGGGGAGTACTGACTCTAATGTAGCAATGCATAAGGAGGACCCACACCCTGGTTTGATAGGGGATTACCTACTCCTAACATAGAGGACCCGCACCCTACCCGGTAGGGGAGTACCTGACTCTATGTGAGTTATGTATGGAGGACCCATGTCCTAGTCCAATATGGGAGTACCGACTATAAAGATAGAAAAACTAATCAAAGGGAAACGAACCCACGCTCATGACGTGGGGAGTCCCGTCTCTACCGGAGAAGAGGAGTAAGGAATACCCGCGCCTTGAGTCATCAAAGGAGTATCCATCCTAACTCTCACTATGAGAAACACCTTGGTTATACTTTTATGGTTATTATTCATACATCAACTTCCACTAAGTTCTACAAGTAACTAACCCAATGATTCTTCATGTCATAAGGGTTCCAATTCAATAGACGGCGCATAAATTGGATACTCGGTTTGTAAGCTATAGGCATTTTAGTGTCGAGGGCCTGATTGGATTTGAGTACGATCCAACCCGGCCAAACTCCAACTTTCTCTGAAATTCATGTGGATTAACTCAAAAGGACTGTCTCACTTCAAGGATCCCATCACCGCAGACGATTCATCAAATGGATGTTCGGTTTGCAAGATACGGTCTTTTAAGCGTATCTGGGCCCGAGAGGGGTCCGGGTTTGACCCGGCCTGGCCCGGTTGGGCTGGGCCACGGCGGCCTTGGCCCACTAGGCTGTAAACCATCCTGGTCCGTCCTAGATGGACTAGGCCAGGGTGGGCTCAATCCACCAGCTGGCACGAACCACGCAGGGCCACGCAGTCCACTTCTCCCGAATGACTCAAATGAGCTGTTTGGCTCCATTAATTGGCACTACTAGGTGGCGCTGCCTCGTCACCCACGGGACCCACAGGGAGTGGGTCCTCTGCATCGTCTCAACTCCCTTAAACATAGTGCGTGAAGGCGCACTTCTTCCACCTCCACGGTCGGCCACTATTGGCCACCTGTCCGACCATTGCGGTGTTGCTCTTCCACCAAGATCGGCGGTTGCAGGCCACTGCCCTCGTCTGTCAGCACCGGTGTCACACCGGTGCTTCTTCTGCGGGCCATCGGGTGAGACCCGATGGTCCATTATTCCTTCCAAACGTGCCTACGGTCCTCTCGGGATGTTGTTATCATTGCGCGCCTTTCTTTTTAAATGTTCTGTCAAGTTGAAAAAACCTTTATCTAAAGAACGCAATAAAAAACAAGCGGCGGAGGGTCTTGGCCTTGTTCGTTTGTCTCACGCCCTCCGTGTTAGCATTATAAAAAGTGGGGTATAATTTATACATCACATTAAATAATGATAAAACCTATTCAAATCCCTTGCTAAGACCACCCACAAATTCAAGAACGAGGAGAAGAATCATGGGAATTTCTTGAATTAAAATATAACCCCTACCTCGAGATTCTTTGGAGACGTAACGGTGGTGGAAGAAGATTCCACGTTCGATGAATACATCGGTGTTTTTCGATCCCAGTTCTTTGTCTCCCAATATTCCATCTCTGTCGGTGGAAGGTTTCGTGTCACCTCTCCAGAGGTTCCTCGCTTGATGAAGTCGTGCCAAAAACTCTACCCCAAGCCCCATTTAAATAGAGGGGGGAAAGGGTGAGTAACTCACCGAGGAATTAATGAGGTTCATTAATTAACGTAATTAATGATCCACATTAATTTCACAAGGGGTGGGTATGCAACCAAAGTGTAACTGAGCATTTAATATCCCAAATTAAATGTATGAATACCTCTGGGGTCCCCGCCACCACCTCTCAAGAGGTGGTAGGATAAAATAAAATAACAATTTTTTTATTTTATTAATTCTTAAAAGTCGCAAAAACTAAATTTTTCACTCGACCTACTATAGTCGAAGTGAAGCCTCCCTTAAGAAAATCCAGGCGCTAAGAGTTCAAAGGTGCCCTCATATTTCAATTCCGAGCACCGGTTCAAAAGATAGAAATTGTCGCACACACATTTATTTAACATACCTTAAAAAAAGTTCAAAAATTATTAACAGTCACCCTCGACCCACACCGGTCGAGGTTAGGCACTACCTAAGGGAAAAATTCCCTCATGAGCTCAATGGTACTCTCATATTTCCAATCCGAGTTACTGTTTAGGAGTTATAGAATTTAACAATAAAATAATTTTTAATTAATTATTTTATTTGCAGCCAAAAAATAACTTCTATTGTTGGCCCACGCTGGCCAAAGTTAGGATCTTCCTAAGGAAAGAATCCCCTCACAAGTTCAACGGTGGTCTCTGATTTTAATTCGAGTCACCATTCGTGACTTATAAGCATTTAAAAAATAAAATAATTTTATTTAATTATTTTATTTATGGTTATGCCATTTTCTGGTTTTCTCACTGGAGGCATGTGTCGACTAAACTTAAGTCACGCCTAGGGTAAAACTTCCATCCTGAACGCAATGGTGCCCTCGTATTTCTAATATGGGCACCCATTTAAGAGTTATTCCACTTTTTCAGGAAAACTATTCATGTGTGCTATTTTAAGCTTAAAACTTTTTCGACGAATCATTCCGGGCACTCTGAACCTCAAAATCACGTGCCATCATATTTCACGGTCTTGTAAAAATTCCATATAATTAAAATATATATATATGGAATTTTTGAGTCTTTAAATTCTCCCCACCTTAGGGCTTTACGCCCCTGAAATCCAAAAAAAAAGGTAAAACAAACAAATGAGGGTACTGAGCATGAATCTGAGCCTCCTGCTCCCATGTTCTCTCTTAGAGATTCCCGTGTTGCCAACGAACTCGCACCAGAGGAATTGACTACTCATGAAGTACCTACTCATGTCGATCACTAATCATCATTGGGAACTCTTCAAAATTCACCCCATTATTGATGTCCATCTCGCCCCAATCGATAACGTGCGATGGATCATACACGTATCTCCTCAGCTAAAACACATGGAAATGTTATGCACCCGGTGAATCTGTGGGGGAAGAGCTAGGTGGTACTCCACCTTGCCAACTCTGCTGAGAATATGGAAAGGTTCGATGAACCTCATAGATAGCTTGTTGCCCCGGTCGAATCTCCTCAATCCTATTTGGGGTGACACCTGCAGGAAGACATAGTCTCCCTCCTTGAACTCTAAGGGTCTCCATCTCCTATCATCATAAGACTTCTACCAGATCTATGAATCCTTCATTCCTGGCCACCAGTACTAACGTCGGAGGTCCCGGTACATCTTCACCACACCAGGATGTACCAAAAAGGGGGATGTGTGGAACTCTATCAACACCTCCTCTCATAGCATCAATGGTACCATGGTGCATCCTTTGAGAAGGATGACGTGCTCTCCACCTTCATAAAATTATTCAGAAGTCTGTCCTGAGGATATCTGAGCATGTCGGGCCTCGTAGTCTATGTCCCCAATTTTTTCCTCCCAAACTCACTAAAGGTTTAGGGGAGTGACAGTTATAGACTGGAGGTAAGATACTCCATCACTATCCATGAAGGGTTTCTGTAATGCAGCTAGCTTCTCTGTTGCCTCACTCAATAGCTGTAAACCAGACCTCCTGCTGAGTGCATCTGCCGCCACATCCCCCTTCTAAACTCTTAGTTCCCAGAGCCCTGCGGGAGCCTCTCAATAAGAAGTTGTAGATATTGTCTCTTTTGCTGGGTACAATCCAATATAGAAGTCCCTCTCCCTACGGAGAGGTAATTCTGGAAACTTCTTTTAAAAAGATTTTCTCGCACTCTACCACTACTATTGGGAACTCAAAACTCAAAACTTCTGCTACCACAAGGGTAAGGCTGGATGACTCAAGAGTGATCGGTTTCACCCTCCTATGCATGAGTTTAACTCATGCTTCTCGGGCTTCCTTTTTCTCCAACCAAGGAAAACCCCATTCCAATGCAATATATATACATCAACCTTTTTGCCTAAAACAGTCAATCTGAGCATGAAATGTGGATGAATAGTCTATACCCAAACTAACTTCGTAAGGCCTTTATGCTCGCACTAAAATGTTCCAACCAAAACTCTCACCTCAAGGGTCATATCACACCATCAGTATAAGTGTGATTATCGAGTATCCTCCCAAAGGTATCTACAGACGTAAGGGTCTAGTCAATGGTTTAACTAGAAACTCTATGTGAATAAGATTCATGACAAGAAGGAATGATTAGTACCTATGTCTATTAATATGGCAGCTAGTAGTAAACACAGATCGTACCTCGAATTATTCCTGGAGCCCTTAGGTCACACTCCTTAACTGCATGCAGCTACTCCATTCCCCTATCATCTAGCTCCCTAAGCCTGGTGGGTACCACATTGTGGTGGTGGTTGTAACATGTCAAAATGTATACCATCTCTTGCTGCTCTCCTAGATCCTCTTCCACATTTTCTACCCTGCATATTCATCTGTCCCTGTCACTTCCTCTTTCCAAAACATTTTTACACATCCAAGTCTCCAAGACTGATGTCAATTTCCTCCTTTCCCACTACTGACATTCACTGGTTGTATCTGCTCATCCAAATAATTTTCAACCACAAAGGTTTTCTCTAGAACCCTAACATAAGTAGGAATGCATAAAGGAATATTGATAGCTCAGATGTCCCTAAACACATCTCGCTCGGAGGTCCGATCCCTAAAGCACTGGTCATATTATATTTATCAAATACCTGGAATGGTCGGTATGCCTAGATGAATACTCAGTTACCAACATGTCATCCTGTTGAAGCTATAGAAGCTCTTGGGAACACATACCCCTTAGATTTTTATGTCAAGACACCCCCTTTTCTGAGGAAGGTTCTCAAGCTCTATCCATGTAAAAATTCACCTCATCGTGCTATAGGGGTAATCTAAACCCTGTAATTTCCCTACTGAGCCACATTGAATGCTCACTTCCAAGACCACCATCTGATCTAATAGTTCCCTGGCTAGATGGAAACTTAGTCACCACCTCAAGACAGTCATTAGCTGTCTATGAGTTGGGATCGCCTCGGAACCTGAGGGGTATCTGTCCCTGAAACTCGTGTAAGGCACTGAGCCTATAAGAGTCCTCTATCAGTAGCACCGGTAGTAAATACTGATCAATGGGTAGTGGAGTCACTGGGACACCACCCGAAGGTACCTATCTCGGGAAACAATTCTTGTACTGAAGTCTCAATCACACTGTGGACCATCCTCATAGCCACACATTGGAATTCCTAGATAGCTGTCTACGTGGAGGAATCTTGAAGAAAAATCAAGATGAAACATGGTCAATACGTTATACCTGGTGAGTTGACTTAAAAGTGATCAAAAGTAAAACATTTCCAAAACACACGCAATCAGTGTTTTCATGCTCCGAGTCGAAAATCAGAATTCAGGGTCCTGGTATATGGATACATCGGCCACCACACCAACATTGGACTCCCCAAACTAAAAACCACACTCAAAACACTTAACACTATTACTCCATTGGAAATATCAGAGTCCTAGTTCTTTGGTAGAACTGACTCCTATGATACCACTTTTTCGCAACCCATCCCCCGGGGCCTGTGATGTGACTACACCAAGCCCGCCTTCTATAGGCCTGGGGTTGGAAACTAGCACTGAAAAGGAATATCCCTAAAATGGGAAGGCGTTTCCTTTAAACCTGTACAATCACACAGTCCAAGAACACAACAAGATGCAAGCACAAGAGGGTTCTGGGTCCAGTCTGACCTGGTCAGACAGACCCGACCCGGCCCAGTTGGGCTGGGTCACGGTGGTCGCAGCCCGCTAGGCCGTGGACCAGCCCGGCCCACCCAAGATGGGATGGGCCGTAGCGAGCTCAGCCTACCGTCTGGCGCGAACCACATGGGGTCGCGCATTCTGATACTCCCGAACGGCTCAAAGGAGTCGTTCGGCTCCATTAATTATCGGCGCCAAGTGGTGCCGCCTCATCACCCATGGGACCCACAGGGCACAGGTCCCCTGCATCACCGCGGCTCCCTTCAGCGCGGCGCCCGACGGCACACTACCTCCACCTCCACATTCGGCCGTTGTCGGCTTCCTGTCTGACCACCATGGCGTCGCTCTTCCACCACGTCTAGCAGTTGTCAGCCACCTCCCTTGTATGATGACGCTGTCACGCCAGTTCCGCATCGGCACTTCTTCTGCAGGCCACCGGGTGAGCCCCGGTGGTCCGTTCTTCATTCCAGACACTCCTATGATTCTATCAGGATGCCACCGTCATTGCACACCTCTCGGTTTCAAGGTTCTATCAAGTTAAAACAACCCGTATCCAAAGAACGCAATGAAACACAAGCGGCGGAGGGTCCGAGCCTTGTTTGTTTGGCCTGCGCCCTCTGTGTTAGCATTATAACAAGTGGGGGGTAATTTATACATCACATTAAAACAATGATAAACCCTATTCAAATCCACTTCTAAGACCACCCACAAATTCAAGAACGAGGAGAAGAATCGTGGGAATTTCTTGAATTAAAAGACAACCCCTACCTCGAGATTCTTTGAAGATGTAGCGGTGGTGGAAGAAGATTCTATGTTCGATGAAGCCACTAGAATTTGTTGATCCCAGTTCATTGTCGTCCAAGCTTCCATCTCTGTCAGTGGAAGGTGTCATGTCACTTCACCAGAGATTCCTCTCTTGATGAAGTTGTGCCAAAAACTCTACCCCGAGCCCCATTTAAATAGAGGGGGGGGAAGGGTGAGTAACGCACCAAGGAATTAATGAGGTTCATTAATTAATGTAATTAATGTGACACATTAATTGCACGATGGGTGGTTACACAAGCAAAGTGTAACCGAGCATTTAATATCCCAAATTAAATGTCTGACTACATCCGCAATACCCGCCACCACTGCTCAAGAGGTGGTAGGATAAAATAAAATAAAAATTTTGTTATTTTATTAATTCTTAAAAGTCAAAAAAACTAACTTTTTCACCCAACCTACTATGGTCTAAGTGAAGCCTATATAAAGAAAATATCAGTGTTGTGATTTCAATAGTGCCCTCAAATTTCAATTCCGAGCACTAGTTCAAAAGATAGAAATTTTCACTCGCACGTTTACTGAACGTACCTTAAAAAAAGTTCAAAAATTATTAATAGTCACCCTCGACCTGCACCGTTCAAGGTTAGGCTCTACCTAAGGAACAAACTCCCTCATGAGCTCAATGGTACTCTCGGATTTTCAATCTGAGTTACCGTTTAGGAGTTATAGAATTTAACAATAAAATAATTGTTAATTATTTTATTTGCAGCCAAAAACTAACTTCCATTGTTGGCCCGCGCCGGACAAAGTTAGGATCTTCCTAATAAAATCATACCCTCATGAGTTCAGAAGTGGTCATAGAATTTTAATCTGAGTCACCGTTCATGAGTTATAAGCATTTGAAAAATAAAATAATTTTATTTAATTATTTTATTTACGGTTATGCCATTTTCAGGTTTTCTCACTGGAGGTCTGCGCTGACTAAACTTAAGTCACGCCTAGGGTAAAACCATCATCCTAAATGCAACGGTGCCCTCATATTTCTAATCTGGGTACCTATTTAAGAGTTATTCCACTTTTTCAGGAAAACTACTCACGTACGCTATTTTAAGCTTAACACTTTTTCAACAAATCATTCTGGGCACTATGGGCCTCGGAATCACGTGCCGTCAGATTTTGCGGTCTCATAAAAAATTTATAGAATTAAAATATATATATGTGTGTGTGTGTGTGTGTGTGTGTGTGTGTAATTTAAGGGTCTTTACAATATCTCTTAATGAAATCGGAGAAACTAGGTCATATGGATGAATAATGGGATGTATTGACAGATCATGATTTATCATTTAACTTACACATGTTTAGTTTAATTATAACCTCATTCATTCCTTGATTATTCTTCTCATATGCTTCCTAGAGATGATAAAACATGGTATAATTATCCATGAGTCTCCTATAAGCATCTTTTTACCCTCACTTTCTTCCTGAGGTGTCTTATCATGTATTGGGGATTTTATGGAATACAATTTCCTTTCATATCATGATATTATGCACAAGTGTCTATACTAATCTTGAAAATTAATGTTGATCGGGAAATTTTCTTTGAATAAAATTAATCATAATGTTTGTATGGAAGTAATTTTCATTTTCAATAAAATAAAACATAAGCATATTAATACTTTTATCTTGATTACTAATTATTAGGCATTATATGTTTACTGATATTAAATATTTGCCATTGTTTTATCAAATACTAGTAACCCTAAACTACTATATTTAGAATACTTAGTCATTTGAGTATTCTAGTGGAAAGGATCCATAAAACAATCTTCATAGCTCAAGTTATTATATCGCCACTACTTCTAGAGTCTAAGGTAGGATTTTGGATGGAAAACTACATTAACATGTGGCTTTTTTATCTATTGAGTGGATTCACATGTTCTAGAAAGTGTAACCTTTTATTAATCAATGTTTCACCTCTAAAGTTAAAACAATTTATTTATGGATGCTTATTTTCTTATAATTTTAGTTAGTTCAACCCACCACTTTTATAAGAACTCCCCTGTAGTAATAGGAACCCTCAACTAGGGATGATGGGCACCTCAAATGTATGATTTTGTTAAACTCAGGTGATACAAGGCATTTGATGAATTAATATTTACTTTGATGGATTTCAATCACACCTCATGATCAGTCAAAATGTAATAATATTGAATAATAAAATAAATTAATAATTAATTCAAATCAAGGGTATTATTTATGAATACAAAAATAAAACTAATTTTAATTCACTAAATGCATCCAACTTAGTCCCAAAAATAATTTTATTTCGTTCCAAAAAATAATGATTTTTTTAAAAAGAATAAAAAATTTTGGGCTCTCAGATATTTATTTATCCCCCTGAAGGAGCTCCAGACCCAAAATAGGTTTGGAATGTTCGGTCAGGTCATCCAAAATGTGACCCATCTTGGACTGAGTTCAATTGTGCAGTATGCCCTGTGCAGGTTTGTGGGGATAGAGGATCCCTTTAGGCATTACGTGATATGTAAAAAAAGTTTTTTTATATTTAAGCACTTATTGGTGTTGTATTTAGAAAATGACCTCCAAAATGTTGTGGGGGGAAAGTCTCACATGAGTGGGTCAGTCGCATGTCTTAATTTTTTTATTTTTTTATTTCTACGCCTAAAATTTATAGGATTTAAAAAAAATATTCAATATCACGTCATCATGGTATCACTCCCCCCACCAGCCATTATTTTGTATATTTTAATCTTTACCATAACCTACATGAAAGTAGTCCTTTTTCTTATTTGAATCTACATACCAATACTCCCATCATCCGTTACTTACTGTTCATAGTCGGTCGGGCAGCTTCCCCCTGTGAGCTCCTCCTCCTGAATTTGGAAACATATATATAGAATATATATATATAATTTCAATCCCAAAGATATTTTTCTGATATCCATATGGATATAAATTGACCATTAATCTCTAGATCGAAGTGTTGTTCTGAGTGTTTGGACCATTATAATTCCCTCTATTTGAATTCATGAAAAATAAATTTAAATTCAACTTAAATAATTATATGACCACTTGAAAGAATATGAGAACTATGAAAGTGTGAAATAATATTATTTTCAAAAACAAACCACTGAATTAGTTTCATAAAATTTAATATTTTATAATAGTGCCTTGATTAACTCATGGATCTTGTGTAATATAATTTAATCATGAAACAAAACTGTAAATAGTACCTTATTCGATTCATAATGTTGATTTGATCCGATCATTGTCAGTGTGTCATATCTTAAAGGAAATAATATAGGAATCCTATAAATCATACATACATACAGCACATCACTTGGATCATCGTTATTCAATGCCCTAGTGCTAGTGTGGGAAATCAAAGTACTTTATGATATCCCTTCGATCACTGAAATATCATGTGTTCAAGCTAAGAACCTGGAATGAATATACTTTGATCTTACCTTATATTTTCTCTCTCTATAGATTGAGAAATCTTGGTAGGTGAGGGAGGGAGTGAAAATTAGATACATTAATATTTCCCCTCTAAAAATGGGTTTAAATTGTATATATAATAGGTTTTAGTATCTAAATTTAAACTTAATCCCTTTAAGAAACTAAACCTTAAATATTTAACCCAAAATTGGATTAAATGGATTACTTAAACCTATCATTACCAACATAAAATTTAATCGCATATTTATAAAATAAAAATTATGCCAATTGATTAAATGTGAGTCATTAACTTGAATCATCCCTGTCATATTATTTTAATGAATCTTGAATAAATAATACTCATTTTAAAAACAATTTTCTCATATCCAATTATTTTAACTTAAATAATTCATGAAAACCGTGAAAAATAAATTCAATTATTGCTATTTTAAACTAGAATAATTTAATTGAATTAAATAAATTGAGATATTTCTCATTAGGATGTTCACTGACCCCTGTGTGTGTGGCCCATTTCATCCTAAACTCTTATTCAACTGAATAAGTGGAACTTATGGATACACTTTATGTGTGACCCTCTAAGACCTCATCTTGATAGAATTGAGTCATACCCATAGATCAAGAATTGTATCTAGCAACATATCATGGCCCCTAAGGAGATAAGTATAACTCATAGTTACGACTACCTCATATGAACATGCACCATGTAATATATTCGTTTTATCTTGTGATATCACATAAAGTAGGATGTACACTTTTTTTCATCATCATTACATGCTTTATTTATTATTTTAATGACCATTCCATATGAACTTAACTTCTTCTATCATGGTCATAAAGGTACTATCATCCTGGTCAATTATACCTGAGATATCTCTTCCTTTCAGAAGAAAAAAACATATCTTGATCATTCAATCAATTCCATACCACTAATGACACACCCAATGCAAGCTACCTCAACACAACAAAAAAAATTTGGTTTTCATATTGCATAAAATTATGCAATAAAATGGTACACAGTGATAATTATCTTAATTCAAGAGACCAATACACATGCTCATAAATAGGAATAATCGATGACACTTGATACATGTGGTGTTTCTATTAGTGATCCAGTCCTCATGATTTCCTCTACTTGAGATCACCAAGTGAAAAAATCATGATAAGATGTCTCAATTATTATGATCCCACAACACCTAATATTAACACATCATATGTTTCCTGTCAGTATGATGTATCTAGACCATGGGACATATGTTTTAAGATGACTATCATAGTATCTTAAGGTTCTCATTATACTGGGGAACTACTATAACCTTTTGATAAGACAAATAATGGTAAGAATATATCATACATAACTCTCTATATACATAATATGGTTTATCAAAAATTACTACACAAGTTGGGCCTAAGGAACCTACCTTTACAACACAACCAACACCGGAGAAGAAGTGACCTTGTGTTTTCATCTCAAACCATTCCCTAGGACTGAGGAGAGGGTATCATACCATGCCATGACTACTACCCTCTCACTCAAGGTAGGGACCATACTGAACCTTGTCCACATTATACCAAGTCTCAACCTCTACCCACTTACTTAAGGAAGTGCCCCACAACCACATCCTAGGTCAATACCCTCTCACTCAGGGAGATCCGTGTTAATACCCTCTCGCTCAGGGTAAGGCCAAGCACCAAGTCTCAGGTCACATCATGAACAACACCCTCTCAATCAGGGAAAGGTTTAACATCCATACTAAAATAATAACCTATCACTTGGGGTAGTCCATTCCAACACCCTATTACTCAAGTAGAGGCCAAGAATATACATCCTAGAATGATACCCTATCACTAGGGGTAGTTTTTTCCAAAACTATCTCACTTGGGGAAAAGTTGCACATCCAAATTATAGACTAATAACCCCTCATGTAGGGTGTTCTATTCCAACACCCTCTCACACAGGGATAGACTAAGAATACACATCCTAGAAAGATACCCTATTACTTAGGTATATTCATGCCAGCACCCTATCACTTAGGGTGAGGCTTAAGCATATGGTTTTCTCATTAACCATAAGGTTATAATTAACACATGCACATGAAAATAAGCATGGTAGCATATCCTAACCCACATACACCCTCACTAGCTCCCTGACCAATCCTTATCTCTAAGTTATCCTGCCAAACCATAAGTATGTCACATGATTATCTTGAAACCCAAAACTAGTCACTCATGACCAATCTTTAAACCTAATAACTGAACTTTTAATACCCTCTGTTTGTATAGGTCTTGTAAAGTTAAGAGGAATCTGATTTTTTTAAGTTTGGTGGATGGTTTATTCTAAGAAATTGGATTTAGAATCATATTTGGAATGTTTTTACTCATCAAAATAATGTTTTTGGATGGAGAATAAAATTTATGGGAATCCCAAGGGCTTGTAAAATCCCTAAGAGAGGTTGGTGTGGTTGATTTATCATAGACTGTAATATACCACCAGATGGTTGGTGGCTCCAAATAGTAAACCTCTCAGTTGTTGTGTCCACTAGCTCATCAGTGGGTATTTTTATGGGAAAAATGACATTTTATCCCCCTTTAATTTTTAATTGGGGGTATCCCCTCTTCCCCCTTCCTATTTCTCATATGAACTAGGGATGATCCCCTCCCTCTTTCCTCCCATGCCCCAACAAATTGGGTGGATTTATAAGTGTTTTGGGGTGATCTAAGGTAATATTAACCTAAGATTATCTTCAATGGTTTAATCATACATATTCCTTGATTTTGAGGTTTATGATTTAGGTATTTGATGCTAATTCCACTAGATCATGATGGAATCAAACAAGTTCAATGGGGCTTTTACTCTACCCTCATAGAGAACATCTCGAGAAGATGTTCAAGTATTGTTTCTAATTGATTCGATAATGGTGAATCATGTCATGAATTTATTTAAGTTTTTTATTAAATTTTAATTTATTTAACTATTATAATGGTGATTCTTTATAAATATTTATCCTGAGATGATTTTATGGGTCCATTGCGAACCTCCCACGGGTTATTGGTCATGGTTCCAACATGATGATTTCTGGTGAGTTTTCAAGGATTAATCCAATTTTGAGATTAATTGTTTAACTGATTAAATTGGATATAATTATTCATTTATGATACCTTGGTTTTATTTTTTTCTAATTAATGTGGGTGGAAGTTTTCGAGATGAGGAAATCTTGGGAAAGGTTGGGTAGTAATTTGTTGGACTATAAAAAAATAGAAAGGGTTCCAGATCGATGTAGGTGGTCATTGATACTAGCCATATGTCTTTATATAAGATGTTTAAATGAATGTGTGTGAATCATTGCTTATAGGGTGATGTAAATTTATTATTATTATTATTTAATTAAATTTAAATAGATTCGTTTAAATTAAATTATTAAAATCGTATGAGAACTCACGAATAAAGGGATGGGGTGTCTGGGCCACTATAGAACAAGTGCACCAGCTTGAATCCTTATTCCCTAATGTCCAAGGTCTAGACTAATAAATAACCTAGAAACTTAGACACCTCCAAGAGGGGGGGTATGACTTGACTAGAGATGGATAGCCATAGTAGGTCAAGTGAGGACCCTATAGATGTATTAGGCCTCGGTGGATAGACCATAGGTAGATTATAGATGGTTTGGATGAGTTAACCATTCTAGAGTGACCTTAGACATAGATATGTTACTTGAGCCATATATAAAGACTATATATAGTGTGGCATACCCCTGAGGCCTATGGGTCGATTTATGAATTTGATGGTGCTAAGGAATGGGATGTCCTCTAAGCATCAGGTGATGGCCCGAAATACCTATTGTGACTGGGGATCCTAATTGAGATGCCTCTTATCTATTAATGATCTAGGGGACCCCTATGGGTGGCCTTATAATACCAAAACTGAATTTTTATTTATTAAAATGGGTATATATGGTTGTAGATTTCACTTTATAACCCAAACAAACATGTAAACTTCAGGGGTGATGGATAGTGGTAATGGGTGTGGGTATTTGGCCAGCCCTTGATATGTTTTTATTTCATTATTTTATTATGATATATGATTTCCCAAGACACTTGGGAATAAATCATTATACTTGGAACTAATTTTATTGCCTAGGATTCCTTGGAATCACTTGTTAAGATGGATGGGACCCTAGCATAACCGGTATGTTCGGGATCTGGTCTCATAGTATATGGGGGTGGATTCCTAGTTTGGATATCATCTATTGATATGGTTTATGTGGTTGTGGATACTTAAAATTAGTTCCTACAATACATTATCATAGTATATGATATATTTCAAGTAATAATGCATGAGATGATGGGGACTCCTTGAACATAGTGAGACCATTTTGAAAGCCCGGGGAGTCGGGATTTGAATGGACATACCATTTGAACATTGAAAATGATTGGGACACCTAGGACTCAAATGGAGATATGATGTGTTGGGAGGGAATATATCCACAATCATGGATATTATAAATCCTGAGGGAGACATTGTAACCCCTCAATCAATGCATGGAATATCTCCTAGGGTCTAGTGGATATACTAGTGATGGTTAGGCCAAGGATCCATGAGATGTGGATGCCTGGGTGAGTGACCATAGGATCCAAGAGGGTATTCTATTTGATTTCTTGGGTCACCTAGGAATCATACACGCTTGGACATATAGGATTTCCTAGCCCCCCCCCCTCCTAGGAATCAGATGTTTCCCTGACAATAAATAATTTCATGGTAATACCATGGGGTTCAGCTTGAGGGATCTAGGATAAGGTATTCATGGTGATGCCCCACGGTTTAATACTCACCATGATGGAGGTGTGAGAACGGTATCCCTAGTGTGTGAGAATAGGTCCCCTAAGGTGATGCACATGATCAGAGACACTCTAATACTGCCTAAAGTAGGTATGGTCGATTAAGGTCGTGAAACTGAGGATCCAAGATTATTGTTGGGCTTAAATCAATATATATGTATGAACCTTTAGGAAATTTGGGATACTGGTTGGAATGGTCAACATAAAATTCTCGTATATATTTCGAAACTATTAGAAGTAGATATTGTGGATGGTTTTGTGTATTATTTTAGTAGTTTATTTATTTATTCTGAATATGTCACATGCACATATCACTGCATTGTTGGTTCCCTACTAATTTATGTACTCACACCATGAACAGTCCACCATTATACTGGGGTACCTAAGAAAAATCTCACTTGGATATAGGCATAGGTTGGGATGAGGCTTGATATTATGGGTTCGAGTTGAAGCAACTTGAGTGGGGACTGTAGATCGGGATGAGGTATGGCTCAGAGTTGGATTAGTGTCATGTTTATTTTATTGATTTTCCTATTTTTATATATGATCATCCTATTGGGGGATTGGTATTTCATTATTGTATAGCTACTTTCATTTTATTATCACATGTTCTATTTATTTATTATTATGCATACTCTTATGTGTATTATGATTGGTTATTTTATTAACATTATATACTCTGATATATAGGTCATTGCATACCTATGGTTCCTCCTTAGATCCCTACTATTAGTCAGTAGCCTCTGGAGTTTGGGGAGGCATATTTGAGGTCATGTGACTGTCCATCCTAGTTATTGTTCAGAATAATATGAGTTGGGGTGTTAAAAAATAGTATCAGAACTCTGATTTTATCTAACTTACTATTAAGGAATTAATAGTCAGAATATATATGAATGTGTCGAGGCCTGTGATGGATATCAAGTTGGTCTTTCATGAACACCTATTTCAATAAGAAATTTAGGTTACCAGTGTGATTCCCTAGACCAACACTCCAAAATCTAGTGCTCATAGATGCATACTTTACATACTCACTTTGATACCAGCTGTAAAATCATAGATATAACCATCCATAATCACAAAATAAAAAATGATTATTTCATATCTTAAATCTCAAGGATATTTTTAGGCTTGGAGTTTCATAGAATTATGACACATGATAAATAATATAGCTCATGTCTTTATTAACTATTGGGCATTTTTTCCATTATATATAAGAGACTAATTAACTCATGATAAGTCTTCAATATCTCCAATAAATTCTTCTAAACAAGTTTTCCTTATAAACATGTCATGTGTACTAATTTTGTTTATAACCTGGGGAATTGAAAAATAAGAAAGGGGTGAGCTCAAACACTCAGTAAGGTAAATATATTACTAAATCAATCATGGAATAAACAAGGAATAAATATTATAGTAAGAATATGTAAATAATATGAAGTCATAATCAACTTGAAACTAGTAGTGAGATATATCCATTACAATAAATTAAAACATGGATATCAGTAATATAGATCTCATAATAATGGAATTCATAATGTCAGACATCAAAAAATATGTTGTCAAGGCCTTATTCCAAGACACTATTCTATTATGGGAAGATGCGTACACCAAAACCCAATCTTTTTTATCTCATGAGACGTATTGATGCATCGAGGGACTATATAATTTTGGGCCACATCAATCACTTTTTTAAGTCCAATTCATTCACCATAAGAGTCAATAATACTTTTCATACTATTCCCTAAGGAACCAATTTCTGAATAAAATATGGATATCCATATAATGAAAATACAAAATGTCAATACATGATCATCCTATGTTAGTAGTCATAATCCTCAAGAATGTCAATACTTTTCCCCATGTAAACAAAATGGATAACATGGTAATAACCCATCTAGATAAACAAGGTGGATGGTCAGGAAACACATAATCAACTTTCCAATAATCATCCATATTTTAATAAAAACATATGGAATGATAATACTTTTCCCCATGTTACCAGAATAACATTCTTTTTAGGTGAATATCATCCAATCCGAATTATGTGAAAATATTATGTTCACACTATATAAAGAAATGAGTATATGGATAATTCAATACAAGAATAACATGAGCATCATCCATCTATAGAAATAATATGGATGGTTTAAAAATAAAATTACCCCAGTGTAACAAAGTAATCTTGGAAGGATGTTGACATAGATGAAAATCATCCTTGCAAAAAGAATGCTTCGAATGCTATCACAAAACAAAGGATCATGAATAGAATTGTTTTATACCATGAGTTCAATCCCCCAAATGATAACATATACATATTATAAGAAAAATCATGAAACATAAACCCTATTAGGGTAAATCCTTTTGAAAATAAAAAATTTAATTGGAAATGAAAACTTAAAAGAGATTTTATAATACATTTTTAACATTAATGTAAAATACAAATTTATATGTCGATTTCAAATGTAACTTTTTAAAAGGTGACATAAAATATTTTGAAAAAGTTTACTTTTAAAAAGAATATATAATAGTCGATCCTTTAAAGGATATAAATTTTATCTTAGATAAAAGAGAATAGGATGACAAAACATATAAAAGTGAAAGGAAAAAACCTTTTTTATAATTTTCAAAATACTTTTGTTCAAAATTAACATTATAAGAAGAGTGATAAAACGTAAATTTGTATTAAAACTTCATTTTAACAAATAAGATTATAAAATACCTTATAGTAAAAGTGGTAAAACCCAGTAATTGAAGGAATAATTTCATGATTAAATAATATAATTTAAGGAAATGAGACTTGAATTATCAATATCTCTTATGGGAAACATACTCTATGAGGAATAAAACATTTTAAAAGGGTTTTATGTGGTAAAATGTAAAAAATTATATAATAATTCATAATAAAATAAAATTTTATAATGTACCCAACATATATGAAATAATTTCAAGTGAATGATCATAACTCAATGAACAAAAATTGGGTTTTTAAAAACTCTTAAAACTGGGGTAACACTTGAGACAAAAGGAATTTGGGAAAAATAAATTTATTTAGCCTAGTTTATCCAATTAATTTAAATTAAAAAATTATATAATAATCATTAGATGGTTAATAAATATAATAACATACAAATTAAACAAGGTGAATAACATGTAACATGCCTCAAAGAATAAAAATTGAGACCAAGAAAACTCATATGTCTTGAGTAAAACTTTAATCAAAACCCATTGAAAGAGTAGGAATTTAGTTGAACTTAAAATAAAATTACTAATATATAATTCATGATATTATATCTCAAATAGTCATTATATACTCCATATAAATTAAATTATGTGCATAATACGAAACATGTCTCAAAGAGAAGAATTTGAGATAAAAACTTTTACCTTAGTCCAGATTCATTCTATATTTTCACAAAAATCCCTGAATAATTAGATTAAGTTCATTAAATTTATACTAAATAAATTTATTCATAACTATAACCATTTATACTCCTTTTTTATAATCATTCTATACATATATATTAATTAGTTTTTACTTATTTTCAACAATAAGTGTAAGTAATCTTTATCGTTTTCAACTAGTTTCATAAAAGAGGTGTTGGTATCTATTATTTTTAAAAATTAAATCACTATTAGATCATATAAATTAAATTTAATATATTTTATAAGATATTTTATAAAGCTATGATTTCATCATATGGTAGTTTTGGTTACAAACCATGAAGGTGAAATTGACGGTGATCATGTTTCAATGATTTTGAATGAACAAATGGTATTTTATTAATTAATGAGTTAAATTTTTATATAAACTTACCAAAATAAAAAAAATTATTTAAATATTTATATCATATTAAAATAATAAATAATTTCTCATATTCATCCATTATATAAATGTGTAGTATTGTTCAAGTAGGTGGTTAAACCGACCCAAACATGAACATACCATGATTAATAAATGATTATGTGGTGGTTTAGTTGTAATATAATTATACCAGAAGAATAATGATATTATTTAATATTTATTAGTGTGATATATAATAATTTTAAATAATTATAATTATAATATATTTTATATAAAGTCATTACTAAGAAAGAAGAGGTCATTATCTTCTTAGTTTTCTTGTTTTAAATGATTGAATTAATGAAAATAATTTGTTGATCATATCATTAATAAGTTATTAAATTTGTCATAGATAAACCCTAATTATATAATAAACATCACATTTATCCATTAAACCCATTATTAGGACCATATATCTATGGACTTAATGAAAATAAAAATGGAAATCAATCGTTCCATGGAGGCGGTAGTCCGTACGTATGCATGGATGATGATTTAATTTTCCATAGAATGGGAGAAATGTATAATAAGTTTTATCATTTCAGAATATAAAATATTTTATAAATATTATAATTATATATTAAATTAGTTATTATTACCATTCTTGTAAGGAAGTGAAGGATAATGAAACATGTTGTGTCGTGGACACGATAACCCACATAACGCACGAGTGGCGATTTTTTTTCCTTAATAAAAAAGGTGAAGGTTGTTAATGCTTATAACATAATTATAAAAATATACCAGTATAAGAATGATACATATTTTATTATTTTAATATGTTGAAAATAAATTCAATAAAGAATAAAATCACATAAATAAATAGGAAAGATAAAGAAAGGTTAAGAACTTATACCTCACATATTGAATTATCTCCTTTAAAAAGGGGGTTAATCCCTCGAGGGATGGTCTTTTGAGAAGATAAAAACCTTATTAAGGTGTATAGGAGAGTTTATTAGAGTATTGGGTATATTTTTTTCTTAAATTATGGGGGTTTTTTATGGTAAGTGATGAGAGGAGTGTCTCTTTTATAAGTGAAAAGGGAAGACATTTCTGTAAATACCCTAAAGTCTTCAATAATGGGAAGTAAATCTCAAGAAAAGTGGATCAAAAAATGATAAATAATGTACGGTGGAAGTTATAGGGTCTATAAATTACTTAAAAACCCATTTATACACATTTCTTAAACATGTTTGAGGTTTTTTAGTCTTAGATTCACTACTTTTACCATTTTAGAATTTATCGTGGTAAATAGATTTTACCTAAGGTAACTTGTCCTTTATTCCTAGAAATAAAGTGGAAATTATTAGATAATTTGGAACCAATGATTCTAAAATTTAAATCCATTTCATTAGATTCAATTTATAAAAGTGATAAAATTTAATTTTAAAATAAAAAGGTATAATGTATTAAAAACTTTTTTTGAGAAAATATTACTTATGTTCTAAAATATAAAATATGGGTTTGTAAATTAAAACCAATTTTTTTAAAATTATAAATTCACATATAAAATAAATATTTGTTGTCATAAAAATTTCTCATGAATTTCAAATTCATACTTATATACTAATAATTTCATAAAAGGCATATTATTTGTAAAAATGGTATTTTGTATTATTCACCTAAAATCAGGTATTTTAGAAAAAAACCCCATAAATTCATATTAAGATTATATTATTCTTATCAATCAAAAATTGATTTTAATTTTTCCAAAATAAATTTCTAAAATTTGATAATTCAATATTTTAATAAAATCTTAAAATATAATGGAAATTTTCTTTTTAAAATTTTATCCATTCTTTATTATTATTTCCTATAAATTACTAATTAATTTATTGGAAATATATTATTCATATTATCAATATAATTTATCATTATATAAGAATAATATACTTAGTTTCTTTAAATAAAACATCAATTTTATAAAAATGTATTTTTATCATAAAATGATTTTTTAGTTGTTTTAGCTATACTAATTGAATTTCATTCATATTAAAAGTAGTCATTGTTTTATTTATATAAATATTTCATAAAGTGGTTACTTATATTCATTTATTTAAATTAAATGGATAGGTTTTAATGTTCATACTACATATTTATATTTTTATTAAAATATATTGTGGTTCTTTTAAGTTTAGTGATGCATATAGAGAAAGTTATCAAACACATTGACTTATTTAATGGTAATAAAATATTAAAATTTCTGGATTTTAAATCCCCCCCTAAATAAATTTTATCCTCACAATTTGACTCATAATATCGTGTAATTTATATAGGTAATTCATAATTATTCATACACTGCTAGACAATCATCGGTTTATTTAGGATATGGAATAAGATTTATCTATATAAGAAATTAGAATAAGCACTTTATAAAGGGAGATAACCCATTTATAATTTCACATAGAATTATACTAAGGGAATAAGATCTATAACCATAAGGAATAACTTCCCACAAACCTTGAAAATTATTTATATGATAATCATACCACTATGGGATTTTATTTATAGCTCAATATCCAATAGTTGGTGAAAACTTACATGATAGAGGATACTAGAAAATATTGAGTTAAAAATAACTATCTAATTTATTAGCAATAATTTCATAGGCTTTTCCTTATTCGCATGGTTGTTAGTGACTGTTTACCTTGTTGTCCCTTTAATTGGGGCATTGATTCGCATAATGCTCAGCTCTCTTTTAATTGATGTAATAGGTTTTTATAGATTTTATATTTCTATTAATCATATGTGTCTGATTTCCTTCATCTCCATAGTTATGGTAGTTAACTATTTCTGTAAGGAAATTTCCTCTATTATTCTTTCCATAGTTTTGACATGTAGGAAATTTAATCTTCTTTCCTTCATCATCTCCATCACTTGATCTTTCATGAGACTTCATCTTTCTCTTCTTTGGTGTGTTTGGGACTTTGACTATATTCACATTTTTAATTATATTTTTTTATTGTTATTTTGGAATTATCATAAGGTTTCTCACTCCAGATCCCATTCTAATGGGTTGTTTATTGAGGAAATATCTACATTGTCCCTTGAACCCATTGTCCCTTCTAGGTCCATCCATTACTAAAACCAAAAGAGTTGAAATGAGTGGTGAAACATTAATAATATTGGTAAATTGTCATGATAAATAACATACAAGGGATTTAACCTTAATACCTTTTACCCTAATCATCATGTTAATATGTAATTCATTTAGTTCAACTAACATCAATCTTAGTTTAACCTATATCATTATTGGTTCAATGTAAGTAACTTTGAGTTGGGTTCTCTTGTACTTCTTAACCTAATCCTCAAAACAGAGATCTAAAACTACCATGAACTTTCTTAAAATATTCTAAACCCAAAAATTATTTAAATTTATGCTCTCAAAATCCATATTATCACTTATTTGTGAAAGAAAATATCAATTAATACATACGTTAACTTATGAATATCAATATTTCAATCTATGTTATATGTGGTCACTTTCTTATTAGACTATCTAACCTAAATATATTCAAATCCACCATAATAGTTTATAAAGATGATGTGATTAACCATATCATATCCTATGGTATTATCAAACAAGGTATGCAGCTAGTCCTCTTTGTCATGCACCATGTGAAAATCAAGTTAATACCCAATCTTCCCTTTTCAGAGTCATTACCCCTGAAAATATATGTTCCAAAGCCTATGTCCACTTGTAGTAACTAGACAGGGATATAATTTCTAATGAAAAAAGACAGTCTCTACTTTACCAAAACTTTAGGATTTTATCCTATACTTATAATTCTCACTTACGCTTATCCTTATAGTTTTCACTAGATATATCTTGTGAAAATCCCCAAATAAAATGTGCATTATTTCCTTAGAATTAAATAATATACTATTCCAAAGGGTTATCTATTGTGATGAACCTTAACTATAAAACCTTAAATTATCCTCAACAAACATCCTAATATCTAAAGTTATCTAAACCTTTCCTTTGATAAAAACTATGATTCCTCAGACCTACACTCTCGAATCTGGTGGTCATAGACACATACTTTACATACTCGCATTGATACTAGTTGTAAAAGCCTGAATATAACCATCCATAATCATAAAATCAAAAATGATTGTGTCATCTCTTATAACACAAGGATATTTTCACATTTATATCTTTAGAGAATTAAGACACATAATAACTAATAAATCCCATGTATTTATCAAGTAATCGACATTTTTTTCAATTATATATAAGAGAATACTTAATTCATGATACATCTTTAATATCTATAATAAATTCTTCCACATGTTTTATCCTTATAAACATGTCACGTGTACTAATTTTCTTCATAAACTGGTGAATGGAAACATAAGAAATTTGTGAGCTCAAACACTCAGTAAGGGAAACATATAACTGAAGAAATCATGGTATAAACATGGCATAAATATTATTCCAGGAATATGTAAATAGAATAAAGGAATAATCAACTTAAAATTGGGAGTATGTTATATCCATGATATTAAATAAAACTGTGTATATCAATAATATTGATCTCATACTGATGGAATGCATAATTTCATACATCAAAAACCTATTTTCAAAGGCTTATGCTAAGAAATTATCCTATTATGGGAAGAGACATACACCAAAACCCAACATGTTTTGTCTCATGAGACTTGTCGATGTATTGAGGGGCTGTATAATTCTAGTCCCCCTTGTTTAAGTCCAATGCATTCACCATAAGAGTTAATAATACTTTTCATACCATTCCATAAGGAACCTCTTACTGAATAAAGCATGGTTGTCTATATAATTAAATATATAAAATCTCAATACATGATCAACCTGTGTTATCTATCAATAATCATCAAGAATATCAATATTTTTCCTCCTGTAAATAAAATGAATAACATGGTCATGACCCACACAGAGAAAGAAGTTGGATAGTCAAATAATAAATATGTGAATTTATAATAATCATTTGTATTAAAATGATAACATAGGGAATGTTAATACTTTTCCCCATGTTAATATAATAATAGTGTTTCTATGTGATAATCATCCAATTTGAATTATGTAAAAATATTATGTTCACATTGTATAGAGCAATGAGTATACGATTAATCCAATACTAGAATAACATAATCATAATACATATACAGGAATAAGGTGGATGGTTTCAAAAGAACATAACCTCAATCTAACAAATTAAACTTACAAGGATATTGACATAGATGAAAAACATCCTTGAAAAATGAATGCTTTGAATGGTATCACAAAATATGGGGTCAAGAATCAAATTGTTTGATACCGTGAGTTCAATCCCCCAAATGATCATATATATATAAGAAGAAAAACCATGAAACATAATCCCCATTTTGGTAAATCCTTTTAAAAATAAAAAGGGAAGTGGAAATGAAAACTTAAAAGATCTTTTTGATAGATCTTTTTTAAAAAATATTTGCATAAAATAAAAATTTATATGCTCCTTTCAAAGTTAAATTTTGAAAAGGTGGCATGGAATATTTTGAAAACATTTACTTTTAAAAAGAATATCCAATAATAGAGCCTTAAAAAGTCATAAAGTTTATCTTGGATAAAATAGGAGATGAAGATAAATCATGTAAAAGTGAAATGAAAACCCCTTTTTATTATTTTCAAAATACCTTTGTTAAAAACTCACATTTTAAGAAGAGTAAAAAAATTCATTTGTATTAAAACTTCATTTTCTCAAAGAGGATTATAAAATACCATATAATATAATATTAGGGTGGGATAACCTAAGCATTTAAGGAAGAAGTTCATGATGAAACAATATAACTCAAGGAAAGGAGACTTTAGTTATCAATATCCCTTATAGGTAACATAATCCATGAGGTATGAAACATTTTAAAAGGGTTTTATGTGGTAAAAATGTAAACAATGAGAGAATACCACATAATATAATAAAAGAGTAAAATGTTCCTATAAGTTCTTATCTTTTCTAGGTGTGTTTATCTTTAATTTTTGGTTGAACCTCTTTAAATTTTGGGTTTGAGCCTTGTCCCATGTGTAAAGAAAGGCTTTAGAGGTGTTAAGGAACTTGGGTATCCAAGATAATAGGAGGATAAAGATGGTGTGTAGTAGAGGAGAGGCTGAAACACCACTGACTAGCCAATGGTGTCTCCCACTGTGTGGATACACTGGTAGACACTATCAGCTCGTTAGTGGTTCCCCCATCCCACTAGGTGGTGTTGGGTTGGGTTGGGATTATGAGGGGCATAATCATATCCCCCTTGTAACCTCTTTTAAACACCTAATTACCTCTAATTAAACCCTAATTTAGTTTTTATGAAATATGAAGGATCTCTAAGGCTATTGAGGCTTATCTAACACCTTTCCTTTGATTTTTTATTTGTTCTTCGATATGGTGGTCTAAAATTGATAATTCTTTCTCATCTTTGGTGAAATCCTCATGTTCCCTCCTTATATCCTCCACTTAAATCTTTTATGGGATGTGTCAATTGATTTCCATAGGGTATTGTTGTGTTTCAAATTGATCTGGAATTTGATCTCGGTTTCCTTATTCTATGTTCTTGAGGTGGGCAGTCTAACACAACTCTCTATGGTCTGATGTTCCTATTTTAGTATGTGTAACATGTATGATTGTGCTGGTTTTTCATTCATGTGACCTATCCTAATTGTTAACTTTATGAAATTTATAAAAATTTATGCTTGGGATTCCCTCAAATCTCATTGGGTCTATTAGTGTTGAGACCAAAATTTCAGCCACCCGAGTGGTGTGACAACCCTTGAAACTAGGTTAGAACTTGGAATAATTGAATATAGATTCCTATGAGGATTTGGAAATTGTTTATAGATTATCTTTACAAAGTGAATTGGTGAGTATATGAATTAATGTAGTTATCTTGATATTGAATTACTTGGTTTGTAAGTGGATAATTAGAATGAAATGGGAATTGGCTAAATGGAATGACAACATAATGGCATAATTTATGTGTGATTAATAATTAGGCTTAATTAATTTGTGAAAGGGAATTGTTAAATTTAATGGGATAAATCATAACATGGAATAATTTAATAAATGAATTTATAATTTGTAATTTTGTTTATTGGAAAATATGACTTATGTTATCATGTTTGGAATTCTTGGTGTTTGATATACTTTTGGATTTCTTGTACTTGATGTGAGGTTACTTAATATATTTACCTTAGTAAGTTTTTGCACCATGGGAACACATAAGTGGATCCAGCATGGGAATTCACATGGATTCCAATATGACATGGTTACTTTTCCCTTGGCATGGTCTTGCACCTTGGGAACACATAAGAAGCTCTAGCATGGGAATTCACATGGAGTCCAATATGATTGGTTACTTCACTCTTAGCATGGGTAATGCACCACGGGAACATGTAAGTGAATCTAGCATGATAATTTTCATAGATCCTAGTATTGATGCATGAGGGTGGTATGTATGGTTACTTGAGATATGATATGGGTAATTCATCCTTGATAGGAGAATCCACTAGTGGTGTGGTGATCCATCATAGGAAGGAGAATTCACCAATAGATAGATACATCTGGCATCGTGCTAAAGTAGGTTTGGTTAACCTCGAGTGTCAACCCAGAACTCAAGGTTCAGTGTATTTATTTGGTATTCTACATTAATTTATGAATTAATTCCCCTACTTATTGTATTGTTACATGAACAATTTATTTAGATTTGATTTTTTAGACACCATGGGTATTTTCCTACTGAGTGTTACTCATACCCTGTTTGGGATTCATTTAGTACTCTAGTAGATTTCATAGATGCAGGCCTAAATAAGGAAAAGTGGTTTATTCATGATTGGTTTCTTTTCTGGATGAGAGTGGAGCTTATATGTTGTACCAAGCATTGGGTTTGGGACTAGGACTTTTTGTGTATTTATTTTGGAGTCTGTTTAAGTTTTTTTCTTGTATGACTTTTAGCATGACATTTAGTTCTTCATACATTACGACATGATATGGTTTATATTATATTCAGGTTTTTTTGGAACTTTCTTATTTATCTACTTGAGTTGTATATATTGATTTTTTTTATCTTAATTCTAATGTGATTTCCATTTGAACTAGAGGGTATAGCCTCCCCATTGTATTCCTTACACCCTCACCACTAGTTGGTAGCCTCTAGCATATGGGGAGGTTCACTTAAGGTCATGTAATGACCCGTATCAATCATGTGAGGGGGTATCGGGCCATGGAAATTACAAATTGGAATTATAACTTAGGTATTTTCTATTAATTTACTATTTAGGAAAGGTAGAAATATGGATAGGATGTTTTGAGGCATAGAAATGATCTCATGCAAGAGAGTAGCAAACCCATGTGTGGGGAGAAACCCAAGTTCATTGGGATGGGATTTTTATTCTTTATGTTTTCTTATCGTGGTTATGGTGTTATTTCACCTTAAGTGATGCACTTTTTGTGTGAGTTACTATTTTTTGAGATTTTACTCATGGTTTGATATGATATGAGGTGTGTATGAATTCCTCATGGTAAGAACACAGGAAAATATATTGACATGAATTATTCTTTTTAGGTACATTTTTATTGCATATGATATATCTACCTATTTGAATTTTGAAATGAAATCACTAGACATATCTGATAAAAAGGAATAAAGAAAATTGTTATGACATTCCAAAAATCACTTGTAAGCCGAGTTTTAGAGTTACCTTGTGCCAATGGTTCACTATTGTTGTCATGATATCATGAGTTAACCTTGTTGTGTATCATTTGTTCTAATTAATGTGTTGACCCATGTAGAGAAAATGCATCAGTGTCGTCTTTGGTTGAGTGGAAATAGAGTGGTAACCAACACACCCCTAATCAGCTAAATTAGAAATTCATGTTGGTCTAGGAAACTTAATGGGAGGTCAGTTTCATGGTGGTTTTCTTTGGGTTATATGATTCATATATAGGGATACTACATGTGTTATACCTTCAATATTTGATCTAACAAGAGAGTTTTAATTGTATCATATGCCCACATTCATTGGGAAGGGAGGCCCCTAGGCAGTTGAGTTCTAGATTGAGTCTGTCCATACAATCTTCAATCATCTGAAGACACCCATGTATATAAGGTTTAAGCTTGTTTTTTTCATGTTATGATTACCAATCAATCACTGGTAGGACATCATAGAATAATCTGAATAGTAAGTGGAGCTAACCTGAAAGGACTTCTAGGTTAAATTTATGAGTCACTTTTATCCATAGATACTGAGGGATAAGAGGAATTGGGGGTTTATACACTGACTCGGGGGGATTATGTTAGTGATGGAATATGATGGATGATTTACCAACTTACAAAATTTTTATCCATCTTTGGTAGTGGATGATATATTAAAGGTTAAGTGCTTCCAAGATGTACTTCATTATGAGATCAAGTCACATGTTAACATCTTTCTACTAAAAACTTTTTTGATGTGATAAACCAGGCACTCTTCGCTGAAGGTAACCCAAAGTAGTCCCTGAGTGGTATATTGTAAGCCTCAAAAGGATGATCAGGGAGCTCTTATTCATGAAATAAGAAGCATCGCTATGAAATTTATCACTAGGGAAGTGGCGGGAAGAGAAATCAGGGGAGTGGGAAGTCATCTCAAGACTATGGTTAGGGATAATTCTTTTAGTGTAGAAAGGTTATCCACAAGAACTTCCAATTTCATTTAATAATTTTATAATTTCATACTTGTGATAGTATGGGCCATCTATAGAGTTTATGTAGGAGAGATCTGTATTTGAGTGGTGGAAGAGGATCAAGACAAACACTAGAGTCTCGGAAGGACTCAGCTTCCCCTTACCATTTGGTAGATGGATTTCCACTAGACGCACAGGTTGAGGTAGGGGACATGGTACCCTGATATAGGAGTGGTATTATATACTAGAGGGACCATCACTATGGAGTCGGTCCAGAGACCAGGGTAGAGGGGTGATCCAGATGCATGCTATTCAGTGTACTTCTACGAGTCTAGATATAGGAACTTTCACCATCATAGGTATTATTCTAGTATCATCTATCCTTTTCTGGATTTTGTTTGATATAGGATCATCTCATTCCTTCTTATCTGCTCAATTTTTCAATGTCTTGGGTTTGGATGTGGAGATTTTGGATGTTATTATGACTATCAGCACATATTTGGGAGTACGATCAAAGAGTATCAAACATTGTAAGGAGTGTTCACTTGAATTTGGTGGATATTGTTTTCTCTAGGATCTATTTTTGATATAAATTGTGGGGTTTGATTTGATTTTGGGTATGAATTGGATAGTTATGTACCAAGATCATATCGACTATTATCAAAGGAAAATGGATTTTCTATCTCTAAAAGGTGGGTAGTTATGGTCACTAGGCTAAATGGGATCTTTAGGATGGTCATGTAGAACCAATTCAATGAAAATTGGATTGTCTCATGGCCCAGCTATCAAGATTTGTTTTGGATGACAGTGAATCACAAAAGAGTTCCTTTCCTCCAATGGTGGACCACTTTTAGGATTTCCTTCTTGAAGATTTCTCCATATTACCACCTAGGAAGAAGATCGATTTCACTATCGAGTCAGTTGCAAAAGTTGAGCCTATTTATATCCAACCTTATAGGATAGAACCAGCAATACCTCAAGAGTTGAAAGTAAAGTTGTAAGATCTATAAGATAAATGATTCATATTTCCTAGTACTTAACCATGGGGTTCTCTTATTCTTTTCACCAATAATTCTAACATAAATTTGTGTTTTTATGAAGATTATTAGAGATGAATCCATATGATAGTCTAGAACTGGTATCCCCTTCCATGCATTGATGATCTTTTCAATTAGTTGAGGGGTGCATGAATATTCTCTAAGATCAACTTGAGGTTAGGGTACCATCAATTGAGGGTGATACCATATTACATACCTAAAACTAATTTCAGGAGAAAGTATGGATTGTATGAGTTTTTGGTGATTTTTTTTTGGTTTGATGAATGAATTAGTGGTATTTATGGACTTGATGAATTGGATCTTCCATAAATTTATAGATCATTTTTTAGTGGTACTAATCGATGAAATCTTGGTGCACTCCCAATCTAGACAAGATCATTACCTACATCATGAAATCATCCTAAGTACACTGAAAGATAATCAATTGTATGTCATGCTTTCTAAATGAAATTTCTAGATTTAAAAATTAAACTTCTTATGTAGAGACCCAAATCTTAACGTACATGGACATTACATTACTTTTGTAGAATACTTAATACATAAAAAAACAGACACAAAGTACTGTAATAGTTTAGTGTCTTTGGAAACTTGGAACGTAATCTTCTAATCATGGTGGAAGATCTTCAACATCTCCCATAAAGATCTTCCCCTTTTGTTTTCTTACCTAAAACCTTTCTTTATATCCTGAGGAAAAAACATATAAAGGGTGATCTTAAATGCTCAGTAAGGTTAAACAAAATAAATAACAATAACATCATATTCATAAGAACATATCATTTTGGAAATCTTAACCTGCAAAAGAGATCATAATTTCATAACATGGGATAAATCATAGTAGTGAAATTTAATCCCAATAATCATAACTTAAAACATGAAACTTTGTGGCATACACACATAATCATAGAGAATCATTTCTTAGTAGTCAAGACTCATTTCCAAGACTATCTTAGCAGACAAAGTCCATTTCTGAACCGAGTTCACTCCTCGTTTCAGTCCTGTTTCACTGAACCGGATTAACCTGTTGATCCATCCATGTCTATATCATGAGATATAAATCATTAACCAATGAATTTGAGGGAGATATAGGTCCCACCCATCTCATAATGAAACCATTCTTATGTGTGCCACAAAATCATAAATCATACATCATAGCATAACCCATGTAATAAAAATGGGAATCTTAAACATCATGCCATCATAACATAATCCATATAAGATAAAAGGACATCATAAAAATAATTCCATCATAACATAATCAAATCAATGTAAAAATAGTGATATAAACAGAACCCTATATTATCTTAGATGGAAAATAATTTTGATAAAACACTTGAACTCCATTCTTGAGGAAAATATCCTTTCTACTTCAAAAACATTTTTCCTTTCTTAACATGTCATAAAATTTTAAACTAAAAGAATTTGATTAAAAATAAACTTGAAAACTTGTAAAGGAAGATTCATGGAAATAATGTTCTATGAATCCACTCATGCCGTATAAGTTAAAAAAAACATTCTTCCCGTACTTTGGTCGGAAAATTCAAAAAGTACCTCATACGAAAAACGACAAAAGATTCCTTTCATATCATTTACTAAAAACTCACCGAAGGGTAAAATTGGATTTAAAAAATTGTAGGTGGATGGAAATAATATTTAATATTGAGGAAACATGGATGTGGATGATAAATATTCCCCAGTAAATTCTGAAGTATAAACAATCTCAGATAAAAATGAGATTGTGAGATTTTCCCTTACCTTAGGTCTGATTTGCTTCGTAAGTGTCTGAACCTCCTGTATAATGATTTAAATGATGTCATTGACTTATTCTAGAATCATAATTATTTTCATGATATCATATATGGTCATATTCTTAGCTTCTTATTAGTAATATTTCATTGCTACTTGTTATTCGGGTGTTTATTACTTTTTGTTCTTATGCATGTTTTGTCGAATAAATTCTTATTATTCTTTTTAGGTTATAGATACCTCATTTCCAGAATGTTATTAGTGTAATATATATCATATTAATTCATTAAATTCATTTATATAATCATTATGCAATGAATATCATGTAGAACAAGTCGCATAACATCGTGGAGACAGTATTCCGTACGTACGCACGAGCGATGATATCGTTCCCATGATCGTGGAATTGTATTGGAGTGTATGTATACTATTTCAGAATAAATATCACTTTAAAATAATAATATATATTTATTCTTTACACCATTATACCCATCCAAGTAAGGTGGTGGTGGAAAATAGATTACACCACGGCGTGGAGATGGTATTCCGTACGTACGCACGCGCGGTGATTTTGTTTTCCATAGGATGGATAGATGGTGAAATAGGGTTGTTTCATACTTATAATAACATATCATTATATGATTGATACTGATTTTATTACTTCATAATGAAACAACTAAATAAGAAGAAGTGTAAGAAGAAATAAAGTTGAAAGAATCGGTAACGGACATTACCTCTTCTTTGAAGCGCCTCTTTGAGACCTCTTTTTAGGGCACTAAAATTGGTCTTTGAAGAAGACCAGGACCTCTAGGATGTTTCTAGGGAAATGTAAAAGAGAATTTGGCATGGTTTGGCTGAGCTTGAAGGCTCAAAGTGGTGTGAGGAAGAGAGGGAGGAGGTTCCCTTTTATAAGAGAGGAGAGGGGCACCTTTGCAAAAACTAAAAATATTATTTTATTATAAAGTCATATTCGGTTTTTAATAGCTCAAAATTGATTTATTTAGAATCTAAGGTGGGTATGGGTCGAAATAATCTCATCCAATAGAATTTATACAAGTTTATATTTCTATTTTAACCTTATCATTTAGATTTAACTTTAAGTTAGATAATTTAACTTTTATCGTGTCTTCTTGTTTTCTTACACTATAAGGTTAATAAACTTACTATAACAAGCCAAAGGAACCCCAAGTTTTTTATTATTAATATATATAACCTTATCTAAGTAATTTGGCCGAACCTTAGATTTTTAGGAATAAAATAACAATTAATAATATAATATATTTTTTTAAAAACTATTTTATGTCAATTTTGACACTATTTGGTAATTGATTTTTTTGAAAATCATAACAGAAATATTAGTTCGAAAAAAGTTAATTAAATCAATACTAAAATGTCATATTAACATATAAAATTATTGGAATTCATAAAAAGTCTCAAATTTCATTTATTTTTGTATTTAGAACATCAATTATGTCAATATTTCATTAATAATATAATTACTGCATCATCATTGTGTCATAAATAAATTAAATTATTAAAAGTATAAAAATTACAAATAAAATACCATTATGTAGGAAATCTTTTTAGATTTCTAATTAATATTTATATTTGAATTTATCTTATGTATAACCCTATATTAAAAATGATTTAGTTATTAAACTTTGATTTTAACTATTTTAACCCTTCTTTAAATAAATTAATAATAAATGTCCTAATCTAATCCAAGTGGTCCTAAATGATCATATTTTATTCCTAAGGTTGTTTTTGGTCGAATTACACTTATCCAATAGAATTAGGACATGTGTTATGGTAATAATAATATCATTTTTACCCTTAATTACCCTATTTACTTTTAACCGTGGTAAAAAAAGTAAAAAGTTACTATTCACCAAAAATTATTTTCATCTCATTAAACCACATTTTAGTCCTTGATATTAACCATGTCTCTCGGATTTTTGAAATTCCACTCACAGAAGCGGTAAAATTAAGTTTTATGTGAATTTGGAAATTCTCCTAGGAGGTGGGTAAAAGACGGTGAAAAGTTCAATAAAATTTTTATATATCTAAAATTATTATAAAATGACTCCAATGAATTGAATTGAACTTATATAGGTATTATATATCAATTTTGACCTAAAATAAATTTAAATAAAATAAATAATTATTTAAATAAAAAGTCGGTTTTTGAATAGTAACCCAGTGTTTTCACTATTCATCAAAAATTGAAAGTTTTCAGAAAAATACCAAAAATTCACCCTAGGCTAATTTAGATATTCTGAATCCAAAAATGAAGTCCATTTTGAAAGATAGAATTTATAAAATTTCAAAATGTGGCTATTACTATTCATAACGGCTAGTTTATATAACATATCGTTGTTTAGCGAAACTCGGTATTGCATACAACACACGCTATTGTGGAAGGTCGCGATTGCGTGTAATGAAAGCCAAGTCAGGGATGTGTGTTGTGTAAGCTCCTTTTGGTGTAGCGTACAACAAAAGACATTAATGAAATTAAAAGTAATATTTTTCATAAAATCTTGGGGTGTTACATCTTAGGTCATGTTATCTCAGATGTTGGAGTGTTAGTGGACCTAGAGAAGGTGGTAGCTGTGGTGTCTTGGGAATGACTTAAGAATGATTTCGTTATTCAGAGCTTTATGGGTCTAGTGTGTTATTATCAGTGATTCATCTAGGAATTTTCCCACCTTGTAGTGCTAATGTCTATGATGACCAAGAAGGGATGATATTTGTTTGTTCAGATTATTGTGAGAGGGTTTTCCAAGACTTGAAGAGTTGGTTGACCTCAAAACTAATCCTCACCTCACCTGATATAGGTGAGGAGTATACTGTGTATTGTGGTACATCGAGAGTTAGGCTCGGAGAATTTCTGATATAGGATGATTGATTGATTTCTTACGGATCCAAACATTTTAGGTTGCATGAGATAAATTTCCCTAATCATGATCTAGAGTTAGCTATAGTGGTACACGCCCTAAGATATTGGTGGAATTATGTTTTGGGTGGTAGGTTTGTGGTGTACACTGATCATAAGATCCTCAAGTAAATATTTTCATAGTATGACATGAACCTTTAGTGGAGAAGTTGGGTTAAGTATATATAGTATTTTGAATTTGAAATAGAATACACTCTAAGAAATGGAAACATTTTTTTTATTCCTTGAGTGGGATGACACGAACTCAAGTAGTGCAGGAATCTTGTGATGAGTGATGAATGATGGTGCTCTTTTAATATACATATATAGATGTTTAAGAGTCCCGGGGATGAGAGATTGTAAGTTCTATATTTTTTTCCTACTGTTACAAATTAGATCAAGAGAGGGAATTTATCTAATCCAAAGGGATTATCTCTTAGGGACAACATATATGTTGGGGATACACTATTTTGTTGGTCTCTTTCTAGTGATGAGGTTCTTCTAATCCATGGTTGTATCTGGGTTCCTACGAGCCTGCATGATAAGTTGATCATAAAATTTCATGCTTCTAAATGGGTGGTTCATTTGGGTTTGTCAAAAATGTATTGAGATATCCATAGAAAATACTGGTGTTTAGGGATGGAGAATAAGATAATAGGATTTTTAGTGTGATGTTTCACCTATCAGTAAGTAAAGGTTGAGCATTAGATGCGTGTTGGGTTACTGCAGCCTTTTACCTTTCTAGAATGGAAGTGGGATGTTGTCACTATGAAATTCATGGTGATATTACCCAAGACACATCAAAAATGAAATTATAAGGGTGATCATGGATTGACTGATGAAGGAATCCCACTTATTTCCTATTAGGGAGACCTTCACTGTCAAAGATCTAGGTAGTCTATAAGTGTGGGAGATAGTTTGACTACACATTATTCTGAGGAGTTTCATTTCAGATTGATATTCATGTTTCACATCAGAGTTCCAATAGGGCCATCAGAATTAGCTAAAACCACAGGTTATTCTAAGTATATCCTACCATCCTCAATATGATAGATATTCAGATTTTGGAGGACATATTACAAGCCTATTTTTTGGACTTGGTGGTTCTTGGGAGAATAATCTAGAACTCATGGAGTTCACTTATAATAATATATTCTAGGTATTAATACAAATGGATCCTTTTGAGGCTTTGTATGTAAGTTCATGTCGTTCACCTCTTTACTAGATAGAGTCGGGTGACTTGATGCTCATTGTACCTAGTATTATATAGTATACATTTGAATTAGTTCAGTTGATCATAAATTGGTTGGTAACCATGAAGATCTAGAAGAAATCATACACTAACCATCGTAGATGACCTCTAGATTTTGAGGTTGTTCATTGGGTTTTTTATTCAGGTGTCACCTAGGATGGGGAAACACCATATCTGAAAGAAGATAAATCTAACAACCAAGTTCATCGGGCCATTTGAGATAATAGAGAGAATCAGTCCAATGGCATACCGATTGGCTCTTTTATAGTACTGTGGTTCAATTCATGACATGCTTCACATGTCACGGATTCAAAAATATCACCATGACCCTTCTCACATTATAGACATTGATGATGTGGAGATTGATGCTAATGGATCTTTTTTAGGAGAATCTGATCCATATCGTGGACCGTAGTGAGAAGAATATCTAAGGAAATACCATTCATCTTGTGAGAGTAAATTGGCATTATGGGGAAGTTAAAGAGGATACCTTGGAGAGTGAGTCTGATATGTGGGTACAATGGCCCGAGTTATTCTCGGATCCCCCATAGTGATGCATGGGATTATAGATCAGGGATGATCTATTATATGGTGGGGAGGCTTTAAGATATCACATTTTACAGGTTTTTTTATCTTTAAGTTTTTGTTTAACCTCTTTAAAATATATGTTTAATCCTTTTACTAGGTGTAATTCAAGGCTTTGAAGGTGTTGAGGAACTTTAAGAGTCGAGCAAGAAAGAGGCTGGAGGTGGTGTACATCTGAGGAGAGTCTTCAGCACCACCAACTAGTCATTTCAGTCCATCGGTCATCCAATGGGATTTCCAGTAGCATGTTAAGGCTATAATATCCCATCGGCCTATCAGGAAGACCCATCATCCCATCGATGGGGTCTCCCACCGTGAAAATGCACTGGAGGACACCATTGGTTACACAGTGATGTCAGGTTAGGAGTAGATTATGAGGGGTAGAATCATATTTATGCCTTCATAACCTATTTTAAACACCTAATTGCCTTTAATTCAACCCTGCTTTTGGTTTTATGAATTTTGAAGGTTCTAGAAGTCTCTTTAGTCTTCTCCAGCGCCTTTCCTTAGTTATTTGATTTATTCTTTAATATGGTGATCTAAAATCAGTCTCACTCGTCTTTAGTTAAATCCTCTTATTAGCTCCTTGGATCCTCCTCTTCTATCCTTAAGGAGATATTTCAAAATTTTTCCATATGGGATCGTTGTGTTGCATGTTGATACAAAATTCAATCTCATTTTTCTTCTTCTCCATTATTGTGTTGGGTGGTATAACATAATTCCTTATAGTCTGATGTGATTCTTTTAGTATTTGTAACATGTACGGTTGCACTAGAATGTTTTGTGCATGACCTATCCTAATTGGTAACCTACTAAAATTTATGAAACTTTATGCTTGGACCTCCCTCGGGTCTCATTGGGTCTCTTGGTGTTGAGACCAGACTTATAACCACCTAAGTGGTGTGTCAACCCTTAACACTAGGTTGGAACTTGAAATAATTGAATCTATATACCTAGGGGGATTTGGAAATTATTTTTGACTTGGATTAACATGGTGAATTAGTGATAATATGAATTATAATAATTGGTTTGATGTTAAATTACTTTGATTCTAAGTGGCTAATTAGCATGAAATGGGAATTAGCTAAATGGAATGATGACATAATGGAATAATTGATATGTGATTGATAATCAGGCTTGATTAATATGTGAAATGGAATTTTTATAATTAATGGGATAATTTTTAACATGTTATAATGGAATGAATGGATTGATAATTGATAATTTGGTGATTTGACCAATATGAATTATGCTATCATGGTCGGCATGCTTAGTGTTTGATTTGAATTTTTATTGTGTATACTTAATGTATGATTACTTGATATATTTACCTTGGTATGGTATTGTTCCATGGGAATTCATGAGTGGATCCAACATGGGAATTTTCATAGAGCCCAGTATGGCATGGTTACTTTACCCATAGCATGGCCTTCTTCCCTAGGAACACATAAATGGCTCCAACTTACGAATTCGCATGGATTCCAGTGTGATTGGTTACTTCACCCTTGGCATGGGTAATACACCATAGGAACATGTAAGTATATCTATAATAGGAATTCTCATAGAGCCCAGTATTGATACGTGAGGATGGGATGTATAGTTACTTGAGATAAGATATTGGTGATTCATCCTTGGTATGAGAATCCACCAGTGGTATGGGTGACTCATCCTAGGTAGAATAATATACCATTAGACAGAGATCTAGCATCGTGCCAAAGAAGGTTTGGATAACATCAAGTGTCAACCTAGAACTTGAGGTTCAATGATTTTATTTTATATTATATATTAATTTATGAATTAATACCCATGTTTATCATACTATTACATGCACTGTTTAGTTAGATTGGATTGTTTAGATATCATGGGTGTCGGCCTAATGAGTTATACTCACACACTATTTAGGTGCCATTTGGTACCCATGTAAATTTTATAGATGAATTTTTGGACAATGGAAAGGGGACTTATGATTTATTGGTTTCATTTATAGATGGGAGTGGATATTAAAGATGGGATCGATCATGGGATTCAGAACTGAGACTTTTGGTGTCTTTATTTTGGGGAGTTTTTTAGTTTCTTCCTTGTATGAATTTCAACACAAAATTTAGTTTGTCATATAGTATAACATGAAATGCTTTATATTATATTAGGGTTGTTTGACACTTGCTTGTTTATTTGATTAAGTTTTATGTATTTATTTTTTTTATCTAATTTATGATGTGATTTCCACTTTATACCATAGGGCATATCCTCCCCACTATATTTCTTACACCCTCCCCACTGATTAGTAGCCTCTAGAATATGGGGAGGTACACTCGATGTCACGTAATGACCTATCTTAGTCACATGAGGTAGTACTAGGATTGGTACATTACATTACCCAACTTATATGAAATAAGTTCAAGTGAACGATCATAACTCAATGAACAAAAATTGAGTTACCAAAAACTCTTATGACCAAGGAAGCACCTGTTTCAAAATACATTTGAATAAAAGAACTTGATTAAGCTTAGTTTATCCTGTGAATTAAAAGGAAACAATTTATAGAACATTCATGGGATAATAAATAAATATAACACCATACAAATGAAATATGGTTCATAACATGTATCATGTCTCAAATAATCATAATTGAGACCAATAAAACTCTTATGGCTTGAGTAACACTTTAAACAAAACCCCTTGAAAGATTCTGATTGTAATTGAACTTAAAATACCATTATTAAAATATAATTTATGATATTATATCTCAAATAGGTATTGTATACACTATATAAATGAAATTGGGTGCATAATACCAAACATGTATCAAAGAGAGGAATTTGAGATGAAAACCCTTACCTCAGTCCAAATTCATTCTTCACTTGAACCAAGTGTCTGGAATAATTAAATTATGTTCATTAAATTCATAATAAATAACCTTATTTATAATAATAAAAAATTAATAATCCTAATTTAAAATCATTCTATATATATATATATTAGTTAGTTTTTATCTATTTTAAACATTAGGTGTAAGTAATCTTTATCGCTTTGAAATTGTTTCATGAAAGTGGTGGTGTTATCTATTGTCTTTTCAAATTACATCACTATTAGATCATATATGGTATTGTAATAGATTTTCCAAGATATTTTATAAAGATATAATTTCATTCTATGGTTTTTTTGGTTACAAACCATAAAGATGAAATCAACAATGATCATGTTTCAGTGATTCTTAAAGAATGAAGTGTTTTTTCTTCATTAATGAGTTAAATATTAATATAAACTTACCAGAACAAAAAAAACATTATTTATATATTTATATCATATTATACCTATAAAAATCCATATAGTCATTCATGATATAAATGCATAGTATTGTTCAAGTAGGTGGTTAAACTGACCCGAACATGAACCTACCATGATTAATGGATGATTATGAGGTGGTTTAGTTATAATATAATTATACCATAATAATGATTATATTATTTAGTTTTTATTAGTGTGATATATCAAAATTGGAAATAATTATAAAGATAAAATAATTTATATCAATTTGTTACTTAGAAAGAATATATCATTAACTTCTTAGTTCACTCAATTGTCATACCATAACCATAATAATATCATAAAAACATATTTATCCATTAAAAACATTCTTAGTACCATCCATGAATGTCAGTAATTAAAATAAAAACAAAAATCAATTATTCTATGGAGGCGGTAGTCCATACGTATACATGGATGATGATTTCATCTTTCATAGAATGGAAGAAATGTATAATATGTTTTATTATTTAAAAATATAAAATATGTTATAAATATCATACTTATATATTAAATTCCTTATTAGTACCATCCTTGTAAGGTTTTTAAGGAAAAAAACATGTTGCATCATGGAGGCGGTAGTCCGCGTGACACATGAGTGGTGATTTTGTTTTTATTAATAGAAAAAAGGAAGGTGGTTAATGATTGTTACATAATTATAATAACATAAAATTATAATAATGATATTGATGTTATTATTTTAATATAGTGAAAATAAATTTGAGGATGAATAAAATCACATAATGAAATAGGAAAGAGAGAGGGGTTAAGAACTTATACCTCACTTCTGGGATTATCTCATTTGAAAAGGGGGTTAAGACCTTGAGGGGTGGTCTTTAGAGAAGACCAAAACATATTCAAAGTGTCTAGGAGTTTTTAGGAGAGATTTTGGAAGATTTTGGGATGAAATTAGTAGGTGTTTGTGAGGATAAGTGGGGAGAGAAGTGTCCCTTTTATAAGTGAAAAGGAATGTCATTTTTTTAAATACCCAAAAGTTTTCAATAAGGGTAGTCACACTCAAGAAAAGTGGATCCAAAATTTAAAATTAATTGAGGGGGTTAAGGTTGATAAAGGCCAAAAAACACATTTAAACACATGTTTTAAACATGTTTTTTCTTTTACTCTTATATTCTTTACTTTTACCATTTTAGCTTTTATCATGGTAACAATTTTTTACTTAAGGTAACTTGTCCTTTATGACCAAAAATAATGTGATCCTTATTAGATAGTTTAGAACCATTTATTATAAATTTTAAATCCATTTCATTTGATTCAATTTATAAAATTTATATAAATTAATTTTAAAATATAAATGTATAATGTATTAAAAACAATTTTTGAGAAAATATTACTTATGTTCTAAAATATCATATATGGGTTTGCAAATTAAAATCAATATTTTTTAAAATTATAAATTCATATATAAAATATATATTTAGTATTATAAAAAGGTTTCATGATTTTATAATTCATACTTATATTTTAATAATTTTGTAAAAGTCATGTTATTTGTAAAAACGATGTTTTTCACTATTCACCTAAAAATTAATTATTTTAGAAAAATATCATAAACTCATCTTAAGATTATATTATTATTATTAAGAAAAAAATGGTTTTCATTTTTTCAAAATAAATTTCTAAAATTTGATAATTCAATATTTGAATAAAATCCCAAAATATAGTGGGAATTTTTTTATATTAGAAAATAGTTTTTTAAAATGTAATATATTATTTATTCTTATTTTTTTCAATTAATAATTAATTTATTGGTGATATATTATTCATATTATCATTTTATTTTATTATTATCTAACCATAACATACTTAGTTTCTTGAAATAAAATATCAATTTAGAAAAATATATTTTTAATCATAAAATAATTTTCTTAGTTGTTTTCTTTATACTAATTGAATTTCATTCATATTAAAAGTATCCATTATTTTATTTCTATAAATATTTCATAAATAAGTAACTACTATTCATTCGTGCTAATTCAATGTCTATGTTTTAATGGGAGGACTTAATATTTATATTTTTATTAAAATATATCACGATTCCATTTAAGTTTGGTGTTGCGTGTGGAGAAAGCTATCAAACACATTGACTTATTTAAAGGTAATAATATATTAAAATTTCATGTTTTTACAACTATGGGATTAGGATTCTTGTTCTTGTTATTTTATGTTATGGTTATTTATGATTTCCACCTTGAGTGGGTCAAACAGATGTGTGATGACCCTGTGTTTTATATTGGATTTTGGCTCTTGGACCATGAAGGCAAGAGTCGTCTGCATGCATCATTCTTAGCACATAGAATTCGCATCACATGTAGGGTATTATTAGTGTGATTTTTATCATTTATGAGAGGTTATTATATTTAAAGTATCAACAACTTCTCATAAGGTGTTTTCCTATATAAGTACTTGGTGACATTCTACTCAGTGGGACCAACATGTATGAACATTTCCTTTTGATAATAGGTTATATGGATTTTATGGAGAGATGATTTATGGTGATGATAATGATGATGGCCCTCTTGGTAGATACATGTTTTGACCCTAGTGGATTGGTACAGTTAGTTGATTTCTTGATAATGAACCCCTTGGGGTGGTTGTTATTTTAGGTTCAGTTATTTAAAGTGTCAGTAACAACCTATATGGTGTATTCCCATATATATTGGAATAGAACTCAACTTAACCAAACCATGTGATAGTGATTCTTGAGATAAAGATCATCATAGGGTAATTACAATTGAATGTGTGTATCTATTTGATGTGACCAGATCCTCTAGGGAGCGGTCTGATGTGTAGATGCTCAAAGAGGTTGAGTGACCTAAGTTCAGTTATTTAAAGTGTTATTAGCAACCTATATGGTGTTTTACCATATATATTGGAATGGTAGTATATCTAACCAAACATCATGTTTGTGGTTATTTGTAACTAATTGCTTAGAGTGATGTCGTTATATATACAGTGGTGACTGGTGAGTGACAATCCTCGAGGGAGCAATCCCATGGGTGGATACTTGATGAGGATCAGTTCCTATTGGGAATATGGTTTTGGCATGTGAATCTGGTTATATATAGGAGACTCGTGAGTGGGTGGTTTGGCATGTTTGTTTCCATGATATTTTGAGACAAAATAATGGATGGTTCCCTGTGAGCTGGGACCTTATATGAGGCTTGAATTATTAGAGCTAGGTGGGAGACCAAGATACCCTAGAGATGCAACTTAGTGTTTTATGAGTTAGTACCTAACTATGTATAAGGGTAACTCATGAGTGGGGTTATCTTAATAACTCAGGTGCCTTAGAGGAAAAAGGGCATGGGTGGATTCCTTAGGTTTAGGTTCAATGCATATAAGGTATTATCTATGTTACGAATAGGCATGATGATTAATTGGTTTCATTTTGCATGAAAAAAACGTTGAGTGCCAATGAAATTGGTATTGAAACTGACTTCGAGAGGGAGGGGATGTCTAGGTGCCTAACCCTATTGAATTTAATTCACTTTATAATCATTTTTCAATAATGGGTAGATGCTTTTGGTCTTGGTACGATGTTTGATATTAGTTAATCATGTGGTTAGGTTTGGCAAAGATGGGTGCTTGATTTTTGAAGGGGGAACTAAGGGTTCTTCTGGGTTGATAAGAGAGACATGGTTAAGGACCATGGGAAATGGTTAGGTTCTTGAGCCTAGTTCTAATAGTGTATGAATAATGGGAGTGTGAGTTTTGGTGAGATAATAGGTGGTGTGGGAGCATACACCTACTACCTTAGAGGAGATTGAGGTGACACACTCAGTTCACACATGGGATCTGTTGAATTTTAAATCGGTGGAGATCATGTTTAATACAAGGAATGATGAAATTTGGAGAGATACTGGTTGGATTTTGTGCCCAAATTTTAATTAAGGTAAATTTCCCTCCAAGGTATAGGATACATCGAGTATGGATCATGTGTGATGGCATGACCAATCAGGTTTGTACCTTGATGGAAGCATTAGAGGTTGGTGTGATGTAGCACCTGAGCATGGCTTGAAAGGATATACACACATTATTTTATAAAGGAACATATTGAGTTTATTTCTCAATGTGAGTGGGGTAGCTTAGTTTAGTTGTTATGATCAATGAAGGATGGAACATGAGTTGTGATGATCAAGAATTCGATTTAGTGGTGTGACAACAAGGGAACTTCTATAGTGGGGAGTGTGAGGTCTGTCATGGGTGATATAACCCTCATTCTAGAGCAATCAAAGGTTCATGAAATTTTTCATTGGATGGTAATTTTGTCATTGGGATGACGGTGAGTGAATGGTTTTTGTTTTAATTAAAATCCTCATTGAATTATAAGTTAAGATCCAAATGTGACTTTGAGAGGAGTATGGGCATTAGCTTCAGGCTTGGGATAATTTTAAAACAATCCAAGGGTGATTAAAATTGAGAATACGTTGGTTTTCAAGATATGGTAGGGTGCATTAACTCATTTTTTCTAGATTGGAATTCACTCACCCACTATGTGTGGTATGAAGTGGTTTATCCCTAGGGCATCACCACTAACAACAAGGATACGATCATTAGGAAGAGATACAATGATATGAAAAAGAATGAGACTCTCACTAGGGATCCCGTTTCTTGATAGATTTTCCACTACAAAATTCCCCTCTCTCCAGGTGTGATAGATCTTAGTTTCACACCCAATAAGAGACTTACACTTCCTGATATGGTAAATAACAAACCATGGTAATTTAGCACTATCACATAGGAAATTAACCAAAATCTTGGAGTCTGACTCAAAAATATAAATATGAAAGTTGTACAGAAATTCACCAAAATTCAAGTGTGGATTTTGGTTATTATGTTGGAATGATCACACAATTCCATTAGGGATATGGTTCTCATGATCAAGTAATTTAGAAGTGTGTCAGAAGCTAAAGTTGTGAATATTTTTGATAGGTCTCCTAGAGGAGTTCTGACCAATGTTTTTATATGAAACTAGATATAGAGATCCATAAACCACATCATGTGCATCATTTTTTATATTATGGGTTTTTTCAAGGCATTGGTTATATATTTTCAAGGAAAAATTAGTGTTCTCATGTTGTTCTTGGATGGTGGAGTCATGTCCAATTTGGCTTGGAGTTTAGGGAAAAGAATGGTAATTGATTTTTAAACAATGTTCTCATGTATGATCAGATGTGGTGAATTAGGAAACCTATCTATGAATGTCTTTATGATATAGGTGTTGTTATTTGGTAGGAAATTCCAATGGTGGATGTGCCATAGCATCAAAATTGGTTATTATGATCAAAACTATATGGTGGGAGCGCCATAGGTCGGTTGATTACTTGAACAGTGATGCAATGGTGTCTTAGTATTGATTGGCATCATGGTGTTCTATTATGATGTTTTGGTTATTCTCTTGAGTGATGGATCGTGTTTCATCTATTTGAATTCCTTATGGTTTGAGTGCACAATGGTATCTTGTTTAGTATTCAAGGATAGAATGTAGTCGATTGGGTTTCAATTATTGGCTCGAATAGGTTTGGGACCATTAGTTGAATACTCAATGAGAATTATCATGGATGATAAGTTCTATGGTGGGGAGATTATAATACCCCATGTCCATACAAATCTTGTAAATTCAATAGTAATTTGAATTTTAAGTTTGGTGGATGATTCGTTTTGAGAATCGGGATTCTGAATCAAATTCAAAAAATTTATACTCATCAAAATAATGTTTTTGGATGGATAATGACATTTAGGAGTCATCCCAAGAACTTGGGAGATCACTAAGAGAGATTAGGGTGGCTGATGTAGCTTAGTTTGTAGTGCACCATTGGCCAGTTAGTGGTTTCAGGCAGAAAGCCTCTCGGTGTCTATAACCACTAGCAATCTGGTGACTCCATACTTTCTAGTTGGTGGGGATGTTAAGGAGGAAATCAAATTTTCCCCCTAAAATTTTTACGAGGGGGAATCCCCTATTCTCCCTACTATATTTCTCATTTTGACCCGAGATGATCCCCTCCTTCCTTCCTCCCATGCCCCTTCAAATGGGGTGGATTTCTAGGGGGTTTTGTGGTGATTTAAGGTAAGAATTTCCTCTATTAATATTTTTTTCCACCTTATTCATCGAAGGTTTTGAGGTATTTGGTTTAAGGTTTTGATTCTGATTCCACCAGAGCATGGTGGAATCAAACAAGTTCGATGGGGATTTTGCTCTTCCCTTGTAGAGGACTTCCCAAGATGAAATCTGGTTATCATCGTTGGCTGATTTGAAAAAGGTGAGTCACATTGTGGATTTTTTTAAGGTTTTAATTTAAATTTAATTTATTTAATTATTATAATAGCAACACTAGATAATGATTTATTCTTAGATGATGTTGAGGGATCGTTGTGGAACTTCTATAGGTTGTTGGTCATGGTTCCGACATGACAAGGCTTTTCGATGAGTTTTTAATGATTATAGAAATTTTTAGATTAATTATTTAACTATTTTAAATTATTTATAATTATTTATTTATGATACCTTAGTGTGACATAGGTTCCTAGGAACATGGGTGGTGGTAGTTTAGACGAGGCAAGCTTGGGCGAGGTTGGGTAGCTAGTTACTGAGCTGTGGAAAAAATAGATAGGGCTTCAGATTGAGGTAGGTGATCCTTGATACTATCCCTATATATTTATGCATCATGTTTACATGTATGTTTACATGTGACCTCAACCATAAGTCTATGACCCTTTTATTATTGAATTATTAAATTTAATTTAAATATATTAATTTAAATTAAATTGTTAAAATTGTATGAGCACTCTGGAATAAAGGGATAGGGTGCATGGTCCACTATGGACCTAGTTCAACAACTTGATGCCTTAGACACTAATGCTTAAGGCCTAGACTAATAAATTATCCACATGCTTGGTCACCTCCAAGATGGGGTGTTAAGTGACTTGATATGGACAACCCCAGTAGGACAGGTGAGGACCCTAGAGATGTATTAGGCATAATTGGATATAAAATAGGTAGATTATAGATGGGTTGGGTGAGTTGACTGATCAATAGTGATATTGGACATAAAGATGGAACTTGAGACAAGTCTCAAGACTATCTCTAGTGAGGCATACCCTTAAGGCCTGCGGGGTTGGTTGATGAATTTGATGATGTTGAGGGATGGGATGTCCTTAGAGCATTGGGAAATGGAACAAAATACCTATCATGACTAGGGATCCCAAGTGGGATACCTCATCTCTAGTAATGATCTAGGCGGGCCTATGGGTGCCCTTATAAGACTGAACCTGATTTGGTGTTTATGAAAATGGGTAAAGATGGTTTTGGGTGTCAGCTTATAACACAAACCAACATGAAATCCCAAGGGACGGTGGACAGTGATGATAGGAATGGGAATTCAACTATCCCTTTATATTTTTATTTCATTATTTTACTATGATATGTGATTTCCTAGAACAACTAGAAATCAGTCGTTGGGCCTAGCACTAATATGACTTCCCAAGATGCTTGAGAATCACTTATTAAGATGGATGGGATCCTAGGATTTCTGGTTTGTTTAGGATTTGATCTTATAGTATATGGGGGTAAATACCTAGTCTATCTAGCACCTAGTGATATGTTTTATGTATTGGTGGATGCCTAGTGGTGATTCCTAGGATCCTTCATTAGATTATATGATAGATTTCATGTTCGAATGCCTAATATTCCAAGGATTTATTGGACATGGTGAGACCATTGTGAATGCTCGGAGAGCCAAGATTCGAATGGTGATACCATTACACCATTGAAAATGTCTAGGAATCCTAGGATTTGAATAGAGATATGAGGTTTTAGGTGGTTGTATATCCCCAAGAAAGGATGTTATACATCCTAAGGAAGACAGTTGGATCCCCTAGATTAATGCCTCAGATACCTCCTAGGGTCAGTTGGATGCACTAGTGATGGTTAGGTCGAGGATTCATGAGATGTGGATACCCAGGTGAGTGACTACGAGATCCAAAGGGGAATTCTATTTGATTATCTAGGTGTCCTAGGAATTGGTTGTTCCTAGAGGTATAGGATTGCCTAGGTCCTTCCCCCTCCTAGTAATCAGATGTAGACCTAATAGTAATGAGTGCCCAAGCACTATTTTGGGGTTCATCTTGAGGGCTCAAGGATGAGGGATTCCTAGAGACACCCTAGGGTCTGCTACTCATCATGATGGAAGTGTGGGTTAGGGATCTAGAGTGTGGGTAGAGGTTCTCCTGAGGTTATTTTCATGCTCAAAGTCACCCCAATATTGGTTGAAGTAGGTATGGCCAATTAGAGTCACATAATTTAGGATCAATGATAGTTATTGGGCTTGGACCAGGTTATACATATATTCCCTTAGGATAGTTAGAATACTAGTTGGTTTGGTCATTGCAATGTTCTCAGAGACATTATAGCACTGGACAAAGCAGGTATTGTATATGGTTTTTTTAAGGTTTATTTATTTATTCTAATCATGTCACATGTGCATATCACTACATTGTTGGTATAGTATGAGACCACATTTTTGGTGCCATATTGAGTTATGTACTCACACCCGGCTCGGGACACCATTGCACTAGGGTACTCGAGCAGACACTCACTTGGATACTGGCACAGGTTGGGTTTGTTGAAGTTGGTGTCATAGGACCAATTTTTTTTACTTTGATTAAATGTATATTCAATGTATTTGGTATTAATAGAACTTATTATTACATATGTTCATTTTTCTATATGAATCTGATGTAATAATATGCTAGAGTACACATCACATTGATAAGTTTATATTAGTTCCTCACTATGATGAGAACCTTTAAGTACTATGACGATATTCTTAAATAATGTTCTACAGTTGGATAATGTACTATGATGAGACACATAGTACATATACTAGCAGGTGTGAGTACTCATAGGTGGGTGAGGTTTCTTCTCATGAAGTTCACACTTGGTAATCTCTAAGATGCAAGATTATGAGAACATACCCGCCAGTAGGAATTCTGCATGTTTTGGTGTCATCATATATTCCTATGGGAAAGCATGTGTAATGGTATTTATACTTTAATATTATCATTAATTCATGTCATGACTTGCACACTTAGATTTTATAATAAAAACCATGATTCCATATGTTTGTGGTGAGGTAAGGTATGTTGGGTTTGTCACGATTGACATGTCATTAATGGACAAGTCATGCAAGGATTTGTACCTTCCATCTTTATGGAAGTTGATATCTCATCCCTTTGATTAGAATAGAACTATTGACCTAAATTCCATGTACATGGTGTAATTATGTGTTTATTTCAAATAGTAAAATAAATACTTATCAATTATATAGGTTGGTGACGCGATTGTGCAGCTTGCTTGATGAGATATTGTGATAAAGGGATTATATTACACAGTGAGTGTTTGTATGTGGTTTTCATCATTATGACATTAAGTTCTTTCTCTTAGGTGTCTTGACCCATTACTAGAGAGTAATTTTGGACTTTATGCAAGTCCTCATAATGCCAATGATAAATAATCCTAGAGGATCATGCACTAAGTTTTATCGATGGTATTGATTAAATTATAAGTGAATTTAATTAATAGAATAAATATTAATCTCAATACCGAGGAATAATTTTATTCATGTTTTATCAATCACAAATATTTGTTTATGAATAAAATATTTATTATTTATTTATATGTTAAATAAATACTAGAGGATATAGAATGGACTAAGACTGTGTCTATTGAAAAATATTAATTAACAAGCTAGTTAAATAATATTTGTTATTGTGCAAATTGGAACACACCAAAAAATAATAATAATAATATTATTATTATTATTATTATGATACATGGGGTTTATTAAGGGTTATAATATTTTTTAAGGGTCAACATGCAATTAAATAATATTTTAACCTAAAACTTAGCTCTATAAATTGACAGTTGTGTCTATTATGTACTGTGTATAATCATAAATAAATAATTTTTGCGCATAAATAATTCTATTTTGACTCTTAATTATCTCTCCCTATTAATAATGATAAATGAAGGATATATTCCTTTAATACTGGAGGACAAGTGATCAACACGAACAATGCAAGACAGTCGATTCACCACGCTAGCACCTAGAGATCGATTGGCATTGCTTTGAGATCAAAGGAGCACATGTGGATCACCGCTAGAGGGATTATATACTTGGATCCTCATAGTGTGATGAAGGAAATTCAAAAGGGTATTTTTAGATGATCAACATCCACATAAAATATAGATCCTAAACCAAGGTATTTGATTTATTCTGATATAAATAAATTAATTATAAATTTAACATGAAATATCCTCTAATGGGGTTTCAGACATCAAAATATTAAAATAAATTTTAATATATTTCCCACCACTGCACACTTACATTGTGACTAGAACCTTTGGGGTTGAGGCCTGATATTATGGGTTCAAAATAGAGCAAATCAAGTGGTAATTATAGATCAATATGAGGTAAGGTTTGGAGCCAGAGTAGGTCTGCGTGTCTCTTATTGAATTGTCTATTTGTATATTTGATCGGCCTAGTGGGTGATTGGTCTTTTATACTTGCATGGATGCTTTCATTTTATTATCACGTGATCAATTTATATATTATTATACATACTTTGATGTGTATTATGATTGGTTATTTTATGATATTGAGCACTCTAGCCTCCTTATGGTACCTCCTTAGACACCTAATACTATTCTACAGCCTTTTTCATTCGGGGAGGCACTCCTAAGGTCACATGGTAGTCCAACTCGGTTACTATTTTGAGTGAGTCTAGTTGGAGAATTACATAACTCATCACCTACAAATCCTCATAGTCCAAACCTCTCAAAATAGACTCACACACATGAGTATGACACACTATACCTATCAAAATTCTTATCCCACCTATAAGGGAATCCACTGGGTTCCATAAACCCAACATGATCACTACTCATCAAAACCAACCCACACTCATCACCCCATAGTGACCCCACAGCCTGTAATCCATAACTAACCCTATCCTCAAGAGGTTGAGTCCAAACTTCCTCAAAATTATCATGTCACAAATCAGTCCCTATGACCCAGAACTGTTCATAAAGACAAATCTCATGATCCATACTTAGGTCCCATCCCAAATCACCCTTATGAGAACTATCAATCCCATCATCTAGAGGAAACCCTCCACATCACACCATATCTATCCCCATAGGTATTAACCCTCTCATTGCACACATTAAGACTCCCATACATCCTCAAAAGGGGATTCCCAACCAAGCATGAGGCGTAAATATGTATCACCCATCATTATTAGTCCCAAGACCCTCATTCCTACCATAATAGGCTTAAGGTATCTGAACAAGGCTATTTACCACTCATTCAGAGCCTAAGACTTGTCTCAGGCCTCTTGAAACCTTAATTGACATCCATGCCCCCTTATTGGTAAGTTGTTAGGTGCTTTCAATATCCTCAAAATACAAGGAGAACTTTCTCCCACTTTAAGAGACTCAATGCCAACTTATTTATTTACCTTGGTTACTCTAGGTCCCTATCAATATCACCTAAACCCAAATACCCAAGAATTTATGTTAATTCATGTATCAAAAAACATATGGTTTAGTATTATGGGGACCAACTACCTCATACAAGGAGTTACCATCCTCAAGTCAGGCTTGTCCAAACCTCATCCAATCCTAGACCAACCAACACTAACATCCTAAGATCCTATATCAACCCAAGACATACAAATAATTAATTAAAATAATTTTAATTAATTTAAAAAATTAAAACCAATTTTCATAATGCTCAAAAACTCCCTAAGTCATATTGTTACACTAAAACTATGGCCAACCACCTAAAGAAGGTCTATGGAACACCCCTAGAACCATTTCGAGCAACATATCTATCAAATAATGCCCAATTTATTTCCAATTTAAAATTAATTAGTATAAACCCTAGAAAAACTCATTGGGAAATGATTCTCCACCAATAATAGAAGATGATAAGCATTCATTATTCTAGGACATCCTCCATCCACTACACACAAAAATCCCCATTATCTAAGATGATTCCACCATGATAGGGTGGAATTGTCACTCAAAACCTAACCCAAAATCACTAAAAATATAAGGGAGACTAAATGGTAATAATAAAGGAGGAAGGATAAGGATAAACACATCACAAATTCTATTAAAACACCTCTTAGACTAGACCTCTCCAGGGGGTATTCAAGTGGGAAGATAGGGGGAAGAGGGTGGAATGGCTAGACAAAATGTCAATTCTTAATACCTCTAACACTAAAAACCTAAGGGGTTTTATGGTGAAATTACTCTAATTACCTTTCTAAAAAATGACATGAGGCCTTATCGAGTACGCAGTCGGACTATATCGGGTACCCGATCCTCTACCTACCACCCAAGACACCACCATTAGGTGGACGATGGTGATCTAAGGGGCACTTTCCCCTAGAAAGTACATGGGGTATCTGATACCACTATACCAAGTACCTAATGCCCCCCCCCCCCCATTGTAATCTCACTAGTATGACCACCCCAACACTACCCCGGCACTTTCCTGGCCACCTGAGCCACCTCCCAAGCCTCCAACCATACCTAAAAACTCCTCTTAAAGATATCCAAACACATAGATCTCTAATTTGAATATCAATTCTCATGTCTCACCTACTCTAAAACAAAAAAATCAAATTCCTCATGAATTTCACCAACTCTTAACTATGTGGGTCATTAAAAAGATCAATTTATATATATATAAGAGAAGTAATATGAAACTTCTATCATCAAACACCTTTTAGTGGTAGTAATGATATTTATTGCATCAGATGAACTCCCATTATACCACAAAGGAATAAAACTTTTGGTTTCTCTATCTAGTTGGTTTCTTTAGCCCATATAAACTTTGTTTAAGTTTTCACACTAGGTTGCTTCCAAATTTTTTATATCCTTATAGTTTATCTATTTAAATTTCCTCCTCCAAATCTCTATGAAGAAAATTTGTCTTCACATATAATTATTAAATATGTAGATCTTTTTTCACTACCATTACAAGTGAAATCTATATTATTGTGTTCTTAAAAAATACAGAAAATATTTATGAGAAACCCGCTACTTTATTTTATTAAAAAACTTTCACAACTAACATTTCCTTGTATTTATTTCTACCATATGCTTACTCCTTCAATTAGTAGACCTATTTATTCTATAGTGTCTTCTTTCCCAGTGTAAGTTCTAAAAGACACCATGTTCCAAAAGCATGTAATGAGTCCATCTTCTCCTTTATCACTAACTCCTAATAGTTTAAGTCAATGAGACATGCCGCTTATTCTGGGCATTCAGGTTCTCCACCATCCATAATTAGTTGATAATGTAAATCAGATCCAGATCTTTGAACTAATATTTTGACCCTAGTAGATCACCTCAACCCCAAAAGTTGTACTTGTTGGTCCCAAAATGTAGTGATACATGGAATTATAAGTGGGAATATATGAAGTGTATTATAAAACATGACTATTAATTTCCATCCCACTCAAAATTTTAAGTTTATCAAAAAATATAATCTTAGATCAATACAAAATCTATCAGAGTATCAAAGTATAAAAAATATACATTGTAGAAATTAATCAAATGTAAATTAAAACCTATCTGGTGAATGTAATATGCACAATGAAAATTAAAAGAAAACCAAAAGGTAAAAAAAATCTTGAAGTATCAAATAAAAATTTAAACACTCTTAAAGGATATTATTTACCAATATACTCTAAAATCAAAAGGATCCTTCACTTTTATCCAAAGTGATAGGAATATCTATACTTATATTAGGTATCCCAATTCTAAACCTAAAGAATATTTGAAAAAGAAATCATCAAATGATATCTGTCTTTTTATCCCCAAAAAAATCCTTGATCACACTTATCAGACTCAGCAAGCTCAAGCACCTTGAGCTTCATCGATCATAACCCTATCAGAAGGGATCTATCTTCTTATCCTTGGAATCCCTCAATCTTAATGATTAGACAACCCAACTTATATATCCATAATCTCTTCAATATCAATGATTTAACAAAGAACAATTACAATAATAAAATCTTAGATCATTTACAATGAAAACCTCACACACATATTCTTTAATAAAATCCCTCTAAAGACAATACAATCAGAAGTCTTATTGGTAAAGATGATGAAAACTTCGTAATGATTTAAAAATATTTAGATTTATTATGTATACCTGAATTATTTGAAGCATTAGTTTGATTTTATAGATTTATATAGTAATAAACTCCAAAAATAATATTTTTAGTTCTTCAGGTTTAGTTGAAACATCATTAAATGCAACTCACCATCATCTAATGGATGAATCCTTATACTTCATCATACAATGTTTTCAAAGTCCACTTTCCATCATGGTGTGGTGATGTCCATTATATAGTGTGTCGGTTTAATTTTACAAAATAAATTTAGATCTGATATGTTTATTGGATGTTAAAATAATGGACATTAAATATACACATTAAAAACTTAAACAAAACATTTCAGGTTAGATTAAAATCATGTCAGGTGTGTTGTGATTTTAAAAACAAAAGATCTGGAAGTGGTATTTGATCCAAAAATATCCCATTTTTTACAATCGCAATACACACAAGATAAATATTTAAGTTTGAATGGTTTTTTAAATAAAACTCCTTATGTCATCCGATAGAAAAAAAAATTGATATTACATTTCTCCCTCTTTAAAATTCAACTCAAAATGTGTCATTAACACAAAAACTCCCCATTAAACAAGGAAAACATACCATCCAAAAACATATCCCCCTTTTTGATTTTCAAAATAAAATCTATAAGAAAGTAAAAACATTAAGCTCTAGGTAAAATAGAATAATATAAATAAGAAGATGGAGATAATGTTTAGTAAAACAAGCATAGTCTTCTTAGCTTTCTAAAACTTCTCCCCCTTGATATTTTGATTTTTTTCCCTTAGTATTTTGATAAATTTTATAATATAGTTCCCCTTAGTTCAGTCTCTCATCTTTATTTATTTTTAAAAATAAATTTACAAGAGGAAAAATAAAGAAAAAATAGAATATAAATTGAAACACTCCCTTTTATTTTTTGATATGCCCTCCCTAGGTTTAATATCTAGATTCAGTAAAGTCTAGTAATTATCCTCTTGTCCCAATAATTAAATTAAAAATAATACTCCCTAAAAACATGTAATACAGTAAAAAATATAGTTAAAGTGATTCATGTATCAACACTTAGACTATCAATCATAACATTCAAAATTAAGTGTATATAATCATCCATAAGATAAAATAGAAAAATAAATTAGGAATATATCATTTTGTAATAGTTTTATCCGTCATATTTTCTATAATTATGATCCTATTCTTGAGTCCTTTTAATGAAAATAATTTCTCTAAGTAAAATCTAACAGTATTCAAATTTATGGAATTGTGCAAACTAAAACTAATAACTAGTTAAGAAATTTTTTGCAAAATAAGAATAAATAATTTGAACCTCCCGAAAGTTAACTTTCATCACTGTGACATGATCTTCTTCCATATAAGATGGTTCCATAATTCATTCAAAATTCTACATCATTATCTTACTTTGATTGTAAAAATAGGTCAAAAAACTCTTCAAAAAACTTATTCAAAAAAAACAACCCCCCCTGACAAGGTAATTAAATCTAAAATAAAAAATTTCCTTAAAATTAAAACTTACATAGAAATAATAGATCAAATTTAAATAATTAAATTATGATAAAAAAAATTATAATGTACCTATTATAATATTTTAGCTACTAGTATGCAGCTTCTTCATCACTTGGAATTTATGTTTGAGGAATCCATACTTTATTAGGTATGGAAGTATTTACAAAGAGTATATATAGTGCCCAAATATTTCTACCTCTATAATGATCAATAGATGTAAGTTACTTTGAAATATGTTATAAATTTTTTCCAAAGGATTAAATTATATTCAAGGAACTCTACTTCCTATAGTTTTATCACTCTAACATTTTAATCAAAAAGGTGTATTGTTTGGAACAAAATAATTTATCTGATAATGACTGTTTTTAGTGCTTTTACTTACAAGTTCAGAATTTGACTTCTTCAATGTTAGTTTTTTTATATATATCTTAAAACGGATTTCATTCTGGTGGTGAAATTATTGAACAATTTCTTTAGTCTTTCAACTACTGACTTCAACTTAACCACATAATTTTTATCATCTACAAAGCATACAGATTTTCCCTTCTTCTCAAAAGTTAACTCAGATATTTTAATTTTTTATTTACCTAACTCTATAATGAGTTTAACATTTTTAGTCTTTACCACAACTAACTCTTCTATAAACTTAGTAAATTCATATTTCTTCTCAACAACTTCATTTTTATTTTCTGATTATTTACTAGAGAGTTTAGAAAAATAATCCTTAGCTTGATTTCACTCTTCCTTCATCCTTTTATTTATTTTCTCCAAGTTATTCACATATATATCCATTTCCTCAATAGATGGTGGTGTAACATATTCATTATTTGATAAAGCCATATCGACATCATCTCGTGAAAATGAGTACCTAGAATTCAGGGATAACTATGTGAGAGTATCAAGATTAATCTTCCCCATTAAGCACAAATAATTTTAGGTAGAATTGACATAAAATCTAATTATCTTTTATATGTCATCACTCCCTAAATCATTTTTATCTTCTGAGGATGATGGATCCTCACTAACACTCTATGTATCATTTTCCCATTTAAAATATTTTGTATCTTTCCTATTTTAACTCCTCTTATATTCTTTCTCTTTTATTTTAAATATCAAATAATCTGGTTTAATCTATCTAGGTTTCTTACATTAATAACATATAGTGTTCAATAAGTCTTTATTTTCAAAATTTTCCCTTCTTTCAATTCATCCATCCCTCTGAAAATTTTTATATCTCGTGTATTTAGTAATCCTTTTAGAAAACTAGGAAATATATCCTTCACTAAATTTCTCATATTTATTACCTTTAGATGTACTGGGTATAGATTTTAGAGTTTCAAAATTTAGATATATGAACATTTATGTGAATTCAACTCCATTTTTCTTCTTTCCTTTTTAGAATCACTTTTTGAAAGACTTTTATACTGCATTAAGGTTCTAATTAAATCATCAATGTCACATCCTAACCCAGACAACCCATCCAACTAGGCTCTGAACTATACTATAGCAAGACCCTAAGGGTTTTTCCAATTACCATGGGTTGGAAACTAGAACCAGGGCATCCAACAATAACTAGAGGGAATTATTTTACCATCGTGAAATAAGATTCATGGCATATATATGGAAATAAAACCATAAAATAAATATTCCATAACCAAAGAGTGCAAACAGTAATGATATAACCAAAGGTAAAAAGATAAAACCAAGGTATATGTCCATAAAACAACAAAAATAAAGGACACCCAAAACTGTACACTATTACTCCATATGATATGTGGGAAACATCCAACCATCTCACCACCAGCTACCCATTCCCAACTGAACAAAAACCTTATCACCTAACTGTGGTTCCTTGACATTTCCTACATTAGATAAAACAAGGTTTACACACCCCCAAGGGAATGTTCAGGGTGTGAGATAAAGAATATTAGTAGGATCCCACTTGGGTGTTCCATTACAAGACTCTATCAAATAATCCTAGTTAGGTCACTCATACCCAAATCATAAAAAAATTACTAGTGCGCAATCAAGTCCCTAGAGCCAATGAATCCATGAACTAGGGAGAGAAAAACGTCCCAAAAAGTGAACGCCCTATAATTTCAAGATCAGGTTCCTAGATCCAATGTATCTATAATCTAGGAATGGAGGAGCACCTCAGAAAGTGAACCCCCTAATAATTTCAATGGATAGGTCCCAATACTAAACCCCCCACCTAGGTACCCAAGGCTCCCATGTGTGGAATATTTCAAATCAATTTTTAAGGGATTATCACGTTTCACAAAAAATTCTAAACAACTATTTTCATCAGAAACATGCTTTGAAAACTCATTTCACAATTCTTTGAAAAAACCTTTCTTTTAACAAAATGAGGGGAAAATCCATTTTTTCTCAAAAACCCTTTTTACACACGTATATCAATCAATTCATGAATCATAACAATCAATTAAGAAACCCATTTATAAAACTAAGGGAATTAAAATTTCATAGAACATAGGCTAGAGACAAAAACACCTACCTCAAACTTGGGTTGCATGGCAGCAGCAGTGAAATCCACCCACGAGAAGGAAAGATAATGTAAGAGAAAATGAGATGGGGTTATAAAAAATGATTCCCACAACATAGAATCAAGTTTATATAAGAAAGTGGTCAATATAGAGTATAGATCATCACATACCATAAGAATCACATGTGCCACACCACAAATGACAAGATAACTAGCCTCAGGATAAAGAATGCATGAGGGATCTAGAAGATATTAGAGAAGGATCATAAGATAATCAATATATCCCATGAAAGTGGCTTGAAACCACTACCAAATCTAATAGAAATAGAGGAATTAAGAAGGAATTTATCACACTTACTGATTTGATGACAACCGATTGAACTAGGATCAGAACTCCAAGTATAGAAGTTTGGAGGATCTCATAATTCCAAGGGAGTTTATTTCTAAGATAACTAGTTAGATTAGGTTTGAGAATGAGAGATTTTGGGGGTTAATTAAGGGTTTTTAGGGCATATAATTATGATTAAACCATTGTTTACCTAGCCTAGCCTGACACCACCAGATACCTGGTGGCCACTACAACTATACAATGTCTATTGGTTGGACTACCAACTATCTATTAGTAGAAGAACCTATAAATGGTTCTATACAAAGTCACTAGCTAGCTGGTGGCTCCCTATAGTCATTGTTCAGCCCAATCCCTTTAGAAAAACCCCCATATCACCTATGACATAACTCAAACCTAAACAATAACCTATTAAACATAAAAATATATGTACCTAGACCTGAGATGTTATAATTATCCCCACCATGGGACTTTTTATCCTCAAAAATTCATGTGGAATATGGAAGCTTTGGAAAGAGGTGAGGCCACTGCTACCTCATCGATGACTCATGCTCCCAAGTCTCATAAGAAACTGATCAGTGCCACCATAACACTTTGACCAATGTAATATAATTACCATGAAATAATTTTATCTTATAATCAATAATATCCATTGGTTTCTCCAAAATAGAAATTTATGGATCCAACTCAATCTTCTCCCAACTCAGAACATGGGAAGGATCGAGGTAGTACTTCTTGAGCTGATATATGTGGAAAATATTATGAATAACTATCAACTGAGCTAGTAAATCAAAATGATAAGAAACCTATCAAACCCACTCAGTGATATCAAATGTTTCAATATATCTCAGTGTCAGCTTCCCCTATTTCCTAAGTAGATGGTGGCCCAACTGAGGAGAAACTTTAAAGAAGATCTGGTCACTAATGGAAAACTCTAAAGGATGGCGTTGATGATCCACATATGATTTCTACTAACTATGAGCTATAACCAAGAATCTAAATATATCGTAGATCCTTATTTATGTATCTTGAACATGAAATAATCCCATGAGAGAGGTCCCACCCACCTCTAACCAAAAAATAGGTGACATGCACATGAGACCGTACAAATCCTCAAAGGGAGTAATCTTGATCGGTGATCAGTAACTATTATTATAATTGAACCTAACCAGTCATAGATAATTATCCCAATATTAACTAAAATCCAAGATACAGGTATAAAGCATATCCTCCATACTCTATATAGCACTCTCTATCTGACCATCTGTCTTTGGATGGTAAGTTGTACTCAATCTGAATTTATTCCCCATTGCCACTTAGACACTCTTCCATAATATTGAAGTAAACCTAAGATCCCTATCAGAGACAATGGAAGAGGGGACCCCATATAACCTCATAATCTTCTATATATACAACTTACCCAAATCTTCAACCTTGGTTGTGTCCCTGATCACAATGAAATGATATTATTTCTTCAATTGATCGATCATTACCCAAATACAATTCTTTCTTCAATGAGACTATGGTAATCCAAAAATAAATCCATAGACACCTCATCCCATTTCCAAACCAGCACCAAAAGATAATATAGAAGACTGGAAAGCTCTAGGTACCTTTATCTACTGGTAACTGTAAAAGTGTGACACATAATCAGTGATGTCACACTTTATACTTGGCCATGAGAAATTTCGTATCATGTCAAAATAAATCTTCATCATTCTAGGATGGACGACCCATGAAGAACTATGATAATCATGTAACACCGAATTCTTGATGGATGATGGAATGAAAAATTGATTCTTGAAGAAAAGAATCCCATCAGATGGGAGAGACCAACTAGGAATGATATCCCCACCACATAAGGTTTCCCTAGTTCCTGTGAACTTGTCATCTTTTTGTTGGTCCTATTGAATTGAATCAATGAGAGATAATGAAAACTGAACACTAATCAGAACCATACATGAATCATCATCCGACTCATATAGATATAACTGAGTAAAAATACCCATAAGGTTCCACTACTCTTTTGATTCCAAGATAGTATGAGATGGGTATCTCTTACTGATAGCATTAGTGATGACATTCCCCTTCCCCGAGATATAGGTGATGCCAAAGTCAGATTTCTAGAGGCATTCCTCCCATCAAATCTACCTATGGTTCAAGTCCTTCTGAGAAAAGATGTAACTCGGACTCATGTGATCAGAAAAGAATGTGACCCTCTTCCCAAAAAATAGTGTCTCCAACACGTAAGTGCATGCATAATATCGGTGAGCTATAATTCATGAGTGGGGTAATTCTTATCATGTAGTCAGAGTTAATGAGAGTCATAATCCATAATGTGATCATCCAGTATAATCACACAAACCATAACAACACTATAAGCATCAAAATATACCACATATCCCTTATTGGGTTCTGAAAAGATTAGAATAGGATCTAATGTCAAAAGTCATTTCAAATCCTCAAAATAGGTCTAACACTTAACATCCCATAAGAACTTAACCCCTTTCATAGTAAGAGAAATCAAAGGTGATACTAGTTTTCAAAAATCCTTGAAGAACCATTGATAATATCCAAACAAGCCTAGGAAGATTTGTATCTCGATGATGTCCTAGGGTTTTTCCCATGACAATGCAACTTTCATCTTCTTAGGATTGATTGAAAGAACATGTTCTAAAATCATGTTCCCCAAGAAATTCACTTATTGGATCCATAAACTACATTTTTATATCTTCCCATAAATTCAATGACTCTTTAAGATTTACAAAATCAAATTCAGATAGTGATCATTCTCACACTTAGATCTTGAATAAACCAGTACATCATCCACAAATACCACAACAAAGGTATCAAGATGCTAGTGGAATATCTAGTTCCTCAAATCCATAAACACTACAAGATTTTTAGTTAGTCTAAAAGGAATTACAAGATATTCATAATGGACATACCTTCTCCTGAAATTAGTCTTCAAGATATTTGACTCTCGAACTTTAAGCTAATGATCACCCTATCAAAGATCGATTTTTGAAAGCACTTCACCCCCTTTAACTGATCAAACAAGTCATCAATATGGGGAAAATGGTACTTATTCTTAATGGTCACTCTGCTCAATTTTTGATCATATATATAGAGATGTAAATAACCATTATACTTCTTGGAAAAGAGTACGGAGGCGGCCTGTGATGAAACATCAGGATGAATAAAGCCTTTATCAAGAAGATCATCCAATTAAATCTTAATCTTTTTCAGATCAGTGGGTTCCATGTGATAAGAGGGTGTGGAAATCAGTTGCATACCTGACACCAGATTGATAGATAACTCTAACTACCACCCTATAGGAATACCATAGAATCCATCTAGTAAAATCTTAGGGAAATATTGAATAAAAAAAGGAAAATCAACAAGATAGGAAACATCATTGGGATCAACTGCAATGGAAAACAACAAACTCGTTATCTCTGAGTGAGAAGATCCTTTACAATTAGACCTTGCATCCCACTCTCCCTAGAACACCCTATAGCTCCCATTAGTAGAAAATAATGTGAAATGCTGATGATAGAAATCAATCTCATATTATTGAGTGACTAACCAATCCATCTCGATTATAACATAAAAAAAGATATATATAGATAACTGAGTCCCAAACTAACTCTAAATCAGCTATCAAAAGAGAGCATGAAGGACAATGAAACCCTTGTCCTTTCCTCTTTCCAAGAGGCATATCCAACTCCATCACAAAGGAAATGAGCTTCATTGGAAGTTTCAACACATCCAAAAAATGGGAAGATATAAATGAGTGTGGGGAACATATATAAAATAGATTAGTTGTTATATAAGATATAATAATGATGGTAACTCTCACTATCATCAAGCCCACACCAACCTATATTAAAAAATCATCCATTGTGTAAAGTTTATTTACTCATAAAGATTATAACTAGATCCCTATAGACTTCAAAGCTTCTGAATGTACCATAGTGGCATTTGGATCTAAAGATTGCTGAATATAATAGGGCATAGATAAATCCTAATAGAACCTCTATATATGGTCTTCATAGCCACAAGCACTACAATTCTTCATAGGTGTGGGACAATACCACTGATTATTCCTTACCTTTCCATAATTATAACAAGTTATGGGAACACTACTATTTTCATCTGAAAGTGTAGAGGAAGTTTTCTACTGAGAACCACCTCCTCCACTCTTGCAGTTATCATGCCACTCCCTCTTCTTTCCCTATTCATCATTGAAATCACCACTAGGTGGAAGATAAAATCTAGAGAAGCCAATATTGCCCATCATATCCATTTCTTACATCATATCCCTATTGATTGTCTCAACATAGGTAGTGAGATTCAACATATATACCTTTGATTGAATGTTAGGACGCAAACACTATAGGTATTTCTAAGCCTTTATCTCATCATTCATCACCAACTCTAAAGAAAAACTAACCAACTCCACAAAATGGTTGGTGTACTCTAACACAAAACTCTCTCCTTTCTTGAAGGATAAGGACTCCAAATAATTCTCTACTATTAGATATTTTGGGAATAACAGCTGAAATAAATGGTTCTTTATGCCCTTCCACTCCAATATCACATGTAGGTTTTCTTAAACCATGGAATACCACCATATCTTTCTATGACCCTTGAGCTTAAATGTTATGCATTTCACCTTGATAGACTCAAGTGTCTATAGGAAATTGAATACCTGATCGTTCGTGTCTAGAAAGTCCTCTACTTATTGGGGTTTATTAGTTTCCCTTAAATGATTGTGGATTCACGTGTAGGAACTCTCACACTCGATATTTGTCTCCTCCAGCTCTTGGTTTCACCATAATAGCTTGGTTCTGAAGCTGAGGTACATTCTGGTTCATGTCACAAATTGCTCAAATAATAGTCTCTAAGAGATTTTGATCTAGAGGAGTATTACATTGAGGAGAATATCCTACTGCACCCTCCTATAGAACCCTTGTAAGACATCTCAGAGGCATGTTTAAATATACTAAAAGTGGAAAGAAATGACCAGACAACAAAAAAATCTTAGTTTAAACTAGAAAAATATGAGCATAAACTGATATCAAGGTCAAGAACCAACACAAGAGACATGTAACCCAAAATACCATGGTTAATTAAGGCTCATCATGATAAGATATGGTCAATCACTCACCACAATCCACATCTTAAGTCTTGAAAATACTATCTCCTATCAACTAACTTCCCAAGACTGAGCATAACCATGATCTAATACCAAATTTTCACATCTTTTCCTAGAAAACAAGTCCAACTAGGCTTTGAACTGGATCACAATAAGGCCCGAAGGGCATTCCTGATCCCCACGGGCTAGTGACTAGCACCCGAGCATCCAACAACCAGAGGGAATGATTTGACCAACCCAAGAAAAGATAAAATAATAAAATAGGGATAATAGTAGCAATATAACCAAAGGTGACAAGATAAAACCATGGTACATGTCCATAAAACAACCAAAATAAAGGATATTGAAAATTATCCAATGCTACTCCATGTGATACGTAGGAAACATCCCACAATCTCACCACTAGATACCTATGCATAGCTAACCAAAAACCCAACTGCCTCACTATAGAACCTTTCCCTTTACTTACACACCCATGAGGGAGTGTGTAGGGTGTGAGCTAAATAGGCTCAATAGGATCCTACCCAGGTGTTCCATAACAAGTCTCTATAAAATAATCCCAATATACTCAGTTTAAAAGAAAACAAGGCATGATAAACAATTATACAGTTTTATATCAAAAGTACAACATCTTGACCTAGAAGACATTGAGTGGTTCCCTGTTATGGTTGGTCACATGGCCTCAAACTCACCTCCACATATGCCAAAGGATGTTGACTAACATAAAGGGTCTAAGGTGGTACAGTGGGGAGACTATACCCTCATGATCAGAGTATCACAGGGGTGAAATAAATAGATAAATAGGGGAATAATAATATCAACTAATAACAGAAGGTAAGTCATCCAGATGTAAACAATCAACAACAACAACAATATCAGTACCATATACAAAATGATGTAATTTCATTTTTCTATACAAACAAGTAAACATGGCTGCAGGAACACGTACATACAGATATATCAAAATAACAAAAATACCAAAATACTATATACATATAGAATCACAATCTATATCTCAATATTTTTCTCCCCTAGTCTCATGCTAAAATCAAATCAAGCATCGATAATTGGGAATTTTCCCCTATCCCTACCTGCATCCATACAATCTGCTCGGGTACCATTGGTAGCCCAGGTAGGGTGTGAAATAAACTTAATAGGACATCACCAATGGTTTCTATAAATACCCAGTTAGTATATATAATATGAGCAGTGTGTAGATTTAATAATAGTAAATGGTAATAAAAACTGTAAAAGGTTGGCTCTCGTTCCTAAAGGAAACCATGCTGACACTACCTTCTTAGGCCTGTGTTGGGAAAACCTCTGAACAGATGTCACCATGAACATATAAATATAAGATTATATTCCAGTATGTATATATATGTGCTATATACATAAGTAATTTTATAGCCATATATGTACATGCATAGTGTTAGGCAGGACCCGAGGCATAACTCGGGCGTTCATGTCTAGTAACTAGGGTCTCATAAAGTACCAGGGGATGCCATTCCCAAGTATCATAAGTATAAGGGATTTCATACCCAATTATCATAGGTTTAAGGGATTCAATTCCCATATCTCATAAAATTAGGGTCTCTGTACCCAAGTATCACAAGTATAAGGGATTCCATGCCCAAGTATCACAAGTATAAGAGACTTCATGACCTAGTATCAGAGGTGTAAGGGATGTCATTCCTGAGTATCACAAGTATAAGGGACTCCGTGCCCAAATCTCATAAAATTAGGGATTCTATTCCTTTATATCATAATAGTAGTAAGTAGTCAAATTTTTTAGGAAGATCCAATAGATATTTCATATTTCATTAGTATTCCTATTTAATAAGGGCATAACCATTGTTCTATTTAAACACGTGGTTCATTCATACCACTAGATTTCTATTCAATTCATTATAATCATCTCAATTACGAGTCAAACTAAAACCAAGTAGAAGATGGTTTAGTTACTTAATCATTTATAATAACAAATTAAATTCCATAGGCACACCTCAAGGGGTATAAACAGTCGACGGGGACCTATCCCAACATGAATAAAGGGACACTGGGTCATTTCTATCAAGCATATCAATTTAAGTGAGGATTAAGTGTATTTTATAGGAAACACGTAGAGAATACAACATACATCATCACAACACATAATATAAGGCAACAAGACATGAGGTATAATTACTAGAACACCTACCTTATGTCTGTGGAGGAACACTTGTCCAATATCAGCCTTTGGTTTGGTCTTGATTGGAAGAAAATGTCGAAATAGCCAAACTTCATTAGAATAGGTCATATGATCTCTCACCAAAATAACTCCATCAATAATAATAATAATTAATAAAGTATCTAAAGGAATTGAGAGATTACCAATGGTGATCTAATGAAATAGATAGAATTCGAATGGGAAAATGGATAAAGAAATGGATTCAAAGCCTAGATATAGGATTGAGAGAGATCCCAAGGATAAATAGATAGTTGTTGTTTGTTATAATAGAAAATAAATGGGAGCAATGGGTTATAATGATAGGAGTTTAAATAGTAAAATCACCTCTTTTAAGTGGTTGCATGGTTGGTCAAACTGTGTTCCAACCTTGCACACCCATTGCCTAGGGAGCACACCCCACGCATCCTATAGTGCATAGTTAGACAAACCATGTGCATCTCATTTGCACCCTCTATATCATCCCCACATGGTTCAAACATACCTTTCACCTTTTAAAAAACATGCAACACCCTTACTGGGTCACACAGTTTGAGGTGCATGGTTATCACTAACCATGAACTAATTGTGCACCTCTATTGTCACCTCCAAAAATTGGGTCTTTGGGCTTCGAACAAGACCTGGAATCTCAGGAACCCTTTCTTAAACCATAGGTAACATTTATAAGGATAAAAGTAAGGAATAAAAGTAAGGAATAAAAATGAAATTAAAAGGTTATGTACCTCAAAGAAAAAAATCAATATCTTACAGTAATCCCCCCTTAAATCAACTCATCCTGGAGTTTTCATTCCAAGGGTTGTAAAGAATCATCTGAGAATAACTTCAGTCACTGTGCACATACATCGGCCTCTCACTCCTAGGTTTTGTCCTACATATGGTCATTCTTACATTACACCCATACTTTAGGAATTGACCTGCCTCATAGAGCCTTAGTGATTCGGTCCACAATATAGATAGGATTATCCTCAAAGTATACATCTACCTCCAAATCAACCTCATCAGGTTGAAAGATATGAGATGGATTTGGATAGTACCAGTGAAGTTATGAAACATGGAAGATGTTGTGAATAGTCCGGTACCTCTGAGGTAATTGTAACTGGTAGGCAACCGTCTTGACTCTCTCCACAACCTCAAAAGTTCTAATTAACCAAGGTGAAAGCTTCCCCTATCGTCTAAACCATTGATTCCCCAGTCTAGTTGAAACATGAAAGAATACCCAATCCTCGATGTCGAACTCCAGTGGTTGATGGTGACAGTCGACGTATGAATTCTACCAATAATAAGTTGTATACATACCCTTCTTAATCAACTGAATCTTCTATAAAGTCTCTTAAATGAAATGAGGTATAAGTATGGTTACCTCACCTACCTATAATGAGCACAAAGGTGAATGATATGGTCTACCGTATAAATCCTAATAAGGATCCATCTGTATTGTCACCTAAAAGTTGTAATTATAGGAGAACTCAATAATTGGTTTATGTTTCTCTTAAGAACCTCTGAAATTAAGGAAACATACTTTGAGCATTTCCTCTAGTATCTATATCGTTCATTCTGACTAATTTTTAGTCTAAGGGTGAAAGTTTGTGCTCAAAATTACTTGTGTACCCAAATCCTTCTATAACCCCTTCAAGAACCTCGATGTTAAATGATAATCCCTATCATAAATGATAGTGTGAGGGATCCCATAGAGTCATATAATCTCATGGACATACAGTCTCCCAAACTCATCCACTGAGAAGGTTTCTCTGATTGGTAATAAATGAGTGACCTTTGTGAGTCTGTAAATGATTACCCATACTACATCACTTCCTCAAGGGAATCTTGGTAATATAGTCATAAAATCCATTGTGATATCATCCCATTTCTACTCAGAAATGGGTAACAGTTGTAAAATACATGATGGATGTTTCTTCTCTGTCTTCACCTACTGACAAGTGGAACACTGAGTAATAAAAATAGTTATCTCCCTTTTCATACAAGGCTACCAGTATTATAAATGTAGATAATGATACATCTTTGTAAGCCCAGGGTGTACTACCTAAGTAGAAGCATGATACTCTCACATTAACTCCTCCTAGATGTCTATAAGAACCCAGATACATCCATGGATGTATAAGATCTCATCCTCATCCACAACCCATCCAGAAGGCAAGCCATTGCCTAAAATACTCTACCTTGGGACTAAGCCCTCGAGATCCAATAATTACCTCATCTTCACTCTCTCAAAAAATGAATAGGTCACTAATAGTGATGCAATTATAAGCTATCCATGACGTTCCTGAACCTCCAAGTGCATCTTATAAAATAGGTCCATAAGATACCACTCATCACCAACCTCTCAAACTACCTATGTCTGATCCCTTTGGCTCAGAGCATCCACTATAGAATTTTACCTCCCAAGCATATAGGAAAGATAAAAATTGAAGGATCAGAGGTATTCGAACCACCTTCTCTGCCTAAGGTTCAATTCATGCTATATGAAAATATACCAAAGGATTTTTTGGTTTGTAAACACCACAAAATTCTCTCTAAGTAAATAATGTATCTATAAATGTAAGACATGAACTGTGATTTCTTTCTTGATCTCATGGGTCGGGTAATTCCGCTCATGAGGTATCATCTGTTGAGACCCATACGCAAAAACTCGATCATAATGCATCAGAATTCCTCCTAGACGGATACCCAATGAATCACAATAGATTGAATAGCTTCTACCTAGATCTAGTAGAATTAGGATTGGCACTGAATTCAATCTCCCTTTCAGTTTCTGAAAGGATGTCTCACAATATTCTGACTATATAAACTTCACATCCTAATTAGTCAAACCTATGATATGTGCTTATAGAAGTGAAAAATCATGTATAAAGTGCCTTTAATATCCATCCAACCCTAAGAAACTACATATTTCAAAACTTTCTTGGGCTGCTCTCAGGTAACTACAACTCTCACCTTCTCTGGGTCAACTGATACTCCTGCATCTGAGATAATATTACTCAGGAAGTGTACCTTATCGATCCAAGTGTCATTCGCTGAGCTTATTATATAATTGGTGCTATCTTAGTGTATTAATAACAATCTCAATATTTTTTTAATGGTCATGTACAGTATGATAATACACCAATATTTCATCTATGAAGACTACCATGAATGAATCCAAATATGGGTGAAAAAACTGATTCATCAAAGCCATGAAAATTACCGGATTTTTCATGAGATCGAACGATATAAACAGATGTTCATAAATACTATACCTACTATAGAATGTAGTACGATGTATTTTTGAAGGTGTAACACGTACCCAGTGATAGCCTAACCTCAAATAAATATTTAAGAAAACTCTTTCTCCTTGATCAGGTTAAATAGCTCATTTATATGAGGAAAAGGATACTGATTCTTCATAGTAAGATGATTCAGCTTCAAATAATTCATGAAAATCTTGAGGGTTCTGTATGCATTATAGGAAAAAGGACAGGTAAAAACCATGTTGAAGTGTTGGTTCATATAAAACACTTAGCTTATAATTCCTCTAAATATCTCTTAAGCTCCTATAACTAAGTAGTGGTTATCCTATATGGAGGAATGGATATTGGTGTAGCTCCTAGTACCATATCAATAGAGAACTCCTCCTATCGCTTAGGAGGTAAACCAGAAAAGTCATCCAAGAATACATCCCTAAAATGATCTACTCTAGGAAGAAAATTATCTTGATGTAATCCCTGATCCTTCAGATAAATACTATAAATATGGGTTGTCGCTCCACCCAACCCATGATGTTATGGTTCATTTCTACTTTCCTGGACATCACATTCACTATTTTTAAGTTAACTACCACCCTCTGGTGATCTAAATGATACCATGTGGTAATAGTAGTCCACATAAGAATGATAGGGGGCCAACCAGTCCATCCTGAGAATGAAATCAAATCCCATCATCTTGAGGATGAATAGGTCCCATGAGAAACGATAGATGCCTACCTTAATGGGGAATTCCTTACATTTTCATACACTCTCTTATCAAATCCACAACAGAGTATCAAGTGTCATCATGCCACAAAAATACTCAATATCAAGCCCAAGGATTTCCATAATAGTCTTAAAGATAAAGGAATGTGAATCACCTATATCGAATAAGGTAGACATGGTCGTATAGGATACTAGAATAGTACCTTGAACTATAGATGTTCTGGCACCATACTCCTCTAGAAAAGGTTTCATTATATAAATATGGCCTGATCCATGACCATGTACTTAAACCTGACTACCCTAAGTAGGTTCACTCAACTAGAACTATGTATCTAAAGTCTGGCTACCTCATTCATGACCTCCTCATCAACTTATATGGCCAGTGGTAGATGAGATTCTATCCTGTTGTGGAGCTACTAATATTGCTCCATAAGGTGAAGATGATATGGATCCTCTCCCATTAGGAACATATGGGAAGGTCCTGCAAAAACATTCAAGATACCACAACTTTCCATAGCCTCGGCACTCAATGAGGTCTCTAGGACACTAGGGCCTCTTATTTTCTGCTTCCCACACTGGTGACAAACCACATAACTATCAGTGGGAATCATATGGATATTTTTTCTCCTGCATGTGGTCTCAAAGCATCATTTTTTGCCTCTAGTAAAACCACTTCCCGATCTTGGTTCTGAACTACTCTATCCCACACTGTAAACTTCCCTTAGGTTTCGCTCAGTGATGAGGGTCTGGTTTATTATTTTGAAAATAATGGTCAACCAAAATACATTTACCTGAGATCGGATGGTGTATACGATCCTATCCTCAAAACATTTTGTTGTCACCAACTCATTAGAAGCAAGAGTTAGTGAAAAGCACTAGAGTTCCATGAACTAAGTTGAAAATTCCATCATGGACATAGTACCCTGTTGTAGATGCATAAACTCTCTATCCCGATCCACTCTCAGTGTCTGAGGAAATAAGTAGTCATAAAATACTATCTAAAAACAACCATGGCCATACCCTCATGATAAACTACCTGGGTAATAACATCCCACTATCACTTTCTATAATCTTGAAGCATATATGTAGCGAGAATCACTCTGCTATTAGGATATGTCTCAAGGTGGTTGAAGATAGTTAAGATATCTTCCATCCATGACTCTACAGTATGAGGGTCTCCATCCCTTGAAAACATGGGTGGATGCTATAGTTGAAACTCTCATGTCAAATATTCCATAGAAGGGGAAAGCCCTGGATCTCCCTAAATCATATGCATAAGTCAAAGGAAAACCTTGAGAAACTAGGCATTAGTTCCCAAGTGGGGTATAACAGCAGGTACCAAAGGAGGTACTTCTGGAGGTAACACTGGTGGCCCCATGCCCACTACCTTTTGAGCATAGTCTTCACCACCACCCTAGAAGAAAACTCGTGGATTTAGTAGTGAAATAACTCTACAAGTTTTAATCACATGACTTAGATAGTATTTATAATGGAATAAACCACATGTATAAGAACAGAACAAGTACAAATACTTTCTATATAAAATTCACACCCCTCTGCCAGCTCCTAAAGCCAATTCTGAGAAAAGTACAGATACAATAATGAAAGAGATACTGCCTACTTCCAACTACTGAGGTTAGTTCGAGGTCATGTTTTCTTATATAATTTAGGAGTCCCTATATATAGAGTGTTAGTTACAAGTTATAAAGGAAACACCCTTTAAGATTAAATTGGCATCCCTATTTAATGGGGACCATTTCATTTCAAAATTTAAATTTATTTAATTTTTTATTTATTTATATATAAACTTTTTAATGGATGAATTAGATAGATCACCACTTCCAAATTATAAAGGCACATACACTTTATAAATTTAAATATGGTGTCTATTTAATTCCAACTATAAACACGTTTTAGCCCATGTGACCAATCTTCTATGACTCAATGTTCCATAATTGACTACTTCATGTGTCAATATTAAGCTATGTAGAAAAACATTGTCAGTTTGATGCATGAAATTTAAGTTACCAATTATTTTTATCATTCCCCTATAAGAAACATTATCATAATTCTATTTATAGCAGTCGAGGAACTCATAGAAATCACAAACAATATAAGCAATGAGATGCACCCATATGGCATGGCATAATGCATGACATGTGAATCTCTACCTGCCTACAATGATGCATGATTCAACACTCCCTTTCTGTATCAGGACAAGGGTAAAATGGAATTATCAATCATAATAATAAACATCACATGTCATGTGTGTTATCCTAAGGTGGAATCAAATCAGTTGTAATAAGAGGAATCCAAAACAACAACTCACGTCCCTGATAATCTAGCTTTTCTCTATACATGGGTTAGCTGATCCTAAGAATAGTCTCATTACCAGACTCTAACACATATTAGTTTCCTTTCTACCATCCCAAAATAATAAGGTAAAGAAAAGAAACCTCTGATACCAATTTGTAACATCCCGGCCCAGAAGCCACTAAGCGGTGCCCCATGTCAGTTGGTCACATGGCCTCAAAAGAGCCTCCTCATACGTCGGAGGCTGCCGACTAGCAACAAGGGTCTAAGTTGGTATAGTGGGGATATTATACCCTCATGATCAGAGTATCACAATGGTGAAATAAATATATAAATATAGGAATCATAATATCAACTGACATTGAAAGGAAAATCATCTAGATATAATAAAAAACCAACAACAACAATATTAATACCATATAGAAAATGATGTAATGTAATGTATCTATAAAAATAGGTAAAAATGGAAATAGGAACACATACATACAGGAATACCAAAATAACCAAAAAGACCAAAAGACTATGTCACGAACCAAGTTGGGTCACCATCCGAACCGACGCCCGACCCGGCCCGCGATAAGGCCCGAAGGGCATTCCCGATCCCCACGGGCTGGCACAAGTGCCCGGGTATCAAAATAAACCTTGGGAATGCTTTTACCTGAACAAAAAAATATAAAGCAAACAACAAAATAAACCCAACCAAAGTAAGAGTCGCAGCCAAACAAGCCTCTAACCAGAACTAGATTTTTGAGTCACATGTAAAACCAAAACCCAAACAACACTAAAAGTATAGTGACCAAAAACCAACCCGAAAACTGTCACCCAGTGAGAGGACACCACCCTCAAGCCACCACCACAACACCACATCAATAGTTCTGCTAACAACCTGAACCACCGCTCCCAAACACTGGACCCTTAACTGTATCAGACATAAACAAATCTACTTACACCCAAAGGTGTAAGTAGGGTGTGAGAAATCTCCCAGAAGGATGTCACCAAGAAAATATTCCACACACAAGCATTAAAAGACAAATACACTTGCAATGATAAATAAAAGAAAGTAAGAAATGCTTAATAATGTCAGTGAAATCAGTCTTTCATAAATCGACCTTAAAGAAAAGCAGTTTAAATAAAACACATGTTTTGGTAATAACTCTAGTGACATACTATGTATCATTAGTGTGCGCATAGTAACCTGTAGCACCAAATGATGGGAGAGGCCTGATGGGTACTAGAAATAGGTGGGACCCTATAATGTCGTGTCTCGGTAAAACGTGGCTTAGAAACAATGACCCTCAGAAAACGTGGGTTAGAAGGCCACAACCCTCGGAAAACGTGGCTTAGAAGTCCACGACCCCCAGTCATCATATATTTAGTTAGTGTTGCAATCGTCAATCCTGCCAGTGAGACCGGTCCAATCCATCTCCAGAACACTAGCTCACTAGTCCTAGTCCCCCCACCTAATACCCCAAGCTTCCCTCTTTGTACTCACCTAAATTCAAAGTTCACATAACATGTCACATTAACACTTAGATCCAAATGAGGTGCTTACACACAAGAACATGTCACCCGCACACTGATATCCTCTTTTAGAACCACACGCACACCAAAAACATTTTATAACTTAACATGTGCCGCTTGCACATTAAATTAAACCAATTGCACAGTTTTATAAAAACACTTTTAATAATCAAGAAAACCACTAAAAAGAAATAATTAAATGTTTTACAAACCTGTCACAAAATATTTAAAGGGAAAAAAGTCACTCATAACATTTTTTAAGACAAACACATTTTTAATACTATTCCAAAACATAATTGCACAATCCACGCTTCCTAACACACACACCGCAGAGTTTGTAAAACACCGATAAACAGTCCAAAACAGGTTTTCACAATGAAATTCACCAACATTACTTAAACATAACTCTAACCAAATAAATTCACATTAAAAATCAATCAAAGATAATTTTTCAGTATGTAAACAAATAGACAAAAGCACCAAATTAATTATATAAGTAATCAAATGATTGAAAATTAATAATTGTGTGCAGAATCACCGACCGGAGTTTCGCAAGCTTCACAAAAATGGTGTGCAAAAGCCACTGCACCCAATGCACCTCAAACAAACTCAAAACACTCCCTAAAAATAAAGAAAATCACAAACTCATTAAAATTGAATCAATTTCAAACTAAAACTTATTTTCAACATCACCAAAAGTAAAATAATTCATAACCGGTGTACTCTGCACCTATGATGAGGGTTTCAAAAGATTGTTCGGGGTTGACGGAGGATGTCCGAGCTTACACGGTGCTGGAAAATCAAGAGGAGAGACGCGGGGATAGGAACAACCAAGGTAGGGGTGTGCGCGCGGCTGTACAAAGAGTAAGTGAGGTAGCGGAGGTGGTCGGTTCGAGCAGGAGGTAGCAAGGGATTCCAGCCGAGCGGGAGGTCAGCAGGAGGAGCTCGGTCGAGCAGGAGGATAGCAGGGGGAAGATGCGGCTTGGGGTGAGTGGAAGGTAGCAGGAGAATAGGGCGCAGCCGCTGGAGGTAGTAGGGGAGGAGGGAGGTGTGCGGGGTCGTGACTGGGTGCAAGAGGGAGGTCAGTGTGAGGAGTTGGGGTGCGAGGATGGCCGGATGCGAGGATGGTCGGATGCAAGGATGGTCGGAGCGAGTGGGGCGGCAGTAGCAGGGGGGGTCTAGTCGAGCAGGAGGGGAGAGGTGGTGCTTAGGGTTAGGAGAGCCATGGATGAATAGTGCGTCGTGGGGAGGGAGTGTGAGGGAGAGAAAAAATAAAAGAAATAGGGAAAAGAAAGTAAAGAAAAAGAAAAGAAAATAAGATAATAAAAAGAAAAGAAAATAAGGGATAAAATAAAATAAAAATAAAGATACGGGTAAATAAAAATAAATTAAAACCTAAAAATAAAATCTAACCTAAACTAATAAAAATAATAATAGTAGTAATAATAATGACAAAAATAACTATAATTATAATAATTTTATTTTTATTCGGTTATTTAATCATCCGCAAACCAGGAAGATCGTGCGTTAAACTGGTGAAGCCACACGGCTTCACCTGTGCCCTGCCCACACGGCGAGCGACGTCAATCCAATGCTCACTTATCAGTTCCAAAAGCGAAAAACTCACATAGGGTTTGGACCATCCTTCAAATACACAATTTAAATAAAGGCAAATAAAATTATGGGATAAAAATTAAAATTAAAAACATACCTCAAGTGAAGTCTGGGTGTGACAATTATCCCCATCATGAAAACTTTTCGCCCTCAGAAAATCAATTTGAAGCCTGATCAGAGAATAGAAATGGGTACTCCTACTCAACCCAAGACTTCCAATCCCAAGTCTCATGCTCGTCATTCCCATGCTTCCAGATAACACAAACCAAGGGAATAGACTTTCCATGAAGCACCTTCTCCTAAGAATCCACTATCTGCACTAGCCGCTCAAACACTGATAAGTCTGGATCAATCTCCAACTCCTCCCAATTCAACACATGTGGCGGATCGGGATTATACTTTTTCAGTTTGGAGACATGAAATACGTCATGAATTGATGTCAACTGAGAAGGAAAAGCTAACCTGTATGCCACCTTTCCAATCTGCTCGGTAATCTTGAAAGGCCTAACATACCTCAGTGTCAGCTTTCCCTGCTTTCCCAAGTGGAGGTGACCCAAGCGAGGGTCCACTTTCAGGAACACTTTGTCTCCCACTAAAAACTCGAGATCTCGCTGCCTCTAATCTACATAAGATTTGTGGAGACTCTGAGTTGTCAATAACCACTATCTAATCAACTTGACCTTCTCAGACGTCTCCTGAACAAGGCTCGATCTCAAGAGTGAGGTCTCACCTACCACAGCCCAACACAAAGGAGACCTAAAAGTCCGACCATAGAGCACCTCAAAGGGTGCCATTCTAATGGAAGATTATTAACTGTTATTATAAGTAAACTTGACCAATCCCAAATGGATATCCCATGATCCTCCGAAATCCAACACACATGTGCGAAGCATGTCCTCCAGAATATGATTCGCCTTCTCTATCTGGCCATCCGTCTGAGGATGGTATGTCATGCTCAATTTAATATGTGACCCCAAAGCCTTTTGGAGGCCTCCCCAAAACCGAGAGGTGAATTGGGGGTCCCTGTCAGAAATAACCACTGACGGCACACCATGAAGTCTGACCACCTTTTGAACATACAAACGGCCCATCTCATCCACCTTAGTTGTATCTCTGATCGAGATAAAGTGAGCTGACTTGGTTAGATGGTCAATCACTACCCAGATATCATTCCTCCCCCAAGGTGTACGAGTCAATCCAACAATGAAGTCCATGGCGACCTCGTCCCACTTCCAGGTAGGAATGGGTAATGACTGAAGCAGGTCAGATGGTCTCTGATGCTCTACCTTCACCTGCTGACAAGTGTAGCATCTCGATACAAAGTCGGCTATGTCTCATCTCATACCCGGCCACTAGAACTGGCGAAAAACATCATAATACATCTTGGTAGTACCAGGATGGATGGCCCACTGAGACTGGTGGCTATCCTGCATCACCACCTTCCGTAGAGACAACGAAACCACTGCATGGCCCTGAAGCACAAGATCCTCTTGGGAGATAAAGACCAATTAGAAGGGGTCTCCCCACTATGAAGAAACTACATAGATCACTGACACATCTCATCACCGAGATGCTCCCGCTGAATCAACTCCAGAAGGGCGGGAGTCAACTGAATGCTAGCCAAGAAAGTACCTCCGCTATGCTCCCTGCTCTCCAAATGCAACTGGAAAAAGAGCCCCATCAAATTCCACTCATCGCTAGACTTCCTCAACACCTACACTGGTAACTTCCTATTCAAAGTGTCAACCACCACATTACCCTTGCCCAGGGTATAGACAATATCAAAGTCAAATCCCTATAGATACTCGATCCAGTGGCACTGCCTCAGATTGAGATCCTTTTGAGAGAAAATATAGGCTAGGATCTTATGGTCAGAATAGACCACAAATTTCTCCACAAAGAGGTAGTGACTCCAAGTCTTCAGGGTATGAATCATTGCCTCCAACTCCAAATAGTGAGTCGGATAATTCTTCTCATGCGACCAGAGATGGAAAAAACCATAAGCCACCACGTGGTTATCCTGCATGAATACACACACAAGGCCTGTACCTGAAACATCACAATAAACCACATAGACCTTCCCAGACTCTGGTAAGATCAACATAGGTGCAGTGTTCAACCGCTGCTTCAACTCCTCAAAGGATGCATGGCACTGTGGGATCCATTCAAAATTCACCCCTTTCTGAGTGAGTGCGGTCATAGAGGAGGCAAGCCATGAGAAGTCCCGAACAAAATGCCTATAATAACCTACCGGGCCAAGAAAAATCCTGATCTCAAACACATTCCTCAGTTTTTCCCATGACATAACTGCACTGATCTTTTCAAGATCCACTGAAACCCCTTATTCTGAGATGACATTCCCCGAAAACTTCACTTTCCTGATCCAGAATGTGCAATTAGAGAGTTTGGCATACAGGCAGTGGTCCTTCAAAGTTCCCAAAACAATATGCAGGTGATGTTCATGCTCCTCCTCAGATCCAGAATAAATCAAGATGTCGCCCACAAATACCACGACAAATGAGTCGAGATATTGGTGGAGCACCCTATTCATGAGTGTCATGAAAACCGCTGGAGCATTCGTCAATCCAAAAGGCATGAATAGATACTTGAAGTGACCATACCTCCTTAGGAAAGCCATCTTTGGAATGTCTGCTTCTCTCACCCTGAGTTGGTGGTAACCCGACCACAGGTCGATTTTGGAGAACCAATTTTCCCCCTTCAGCTGGTCAAACAAATCATCAATCCGGACAAAAGGGTATTTATTCTTGATGGTCACCTTATTCAACTTCCGGTAATCGATGCACAACCGGAGGGTTCCATCGGCCTTCTTCGCGAATAAAACTAGGGCGGCCCAAGGAGAGACGCTCGGTCGAATGAATCCTTTGGATTCCAAATCGTCCAGTTGTATATTTAATTCCCTTAATTTGGTGGGGATCATGCGATATGAGGGAAGAGATATAGGCTGAGTTCTTGGCACCAACTCAATCGAGAACTCTGCGTCCCACTCTAGGGGTAAGCCTGAAAAATCATCTGGGAAGACCTCTGGGAACTCATCCACTACATGAGGTAACCCACCCTGAGAGACACCACCATCGTCTTCCAGTGTGATCGATGACAACTAATAAGCAAGATTCCCCAACTCATGGAGTAGAGGTCTCGCGCGACCTGACCGAGGATCCCATTCACCATGAAATAACTAAGGAATCCCATCTAGTGCCATAAAGCTGACTTGGCGCCGATAGTAGTCAATATGTGCTTGAAAGCGCATCAGCCAGTCCATGTCAAGGATCACATCAAATAGTTCCATATCAAGGACCAAGAAATATTACTCCATCTCGACTCCTAACATAGAGAGTGTTCACGATGGACACCTAAGGCCTTACTCCCTCTTTTTCCCCAATGATGTTACCAAATCCATGGAAAAAAGATAACAGTTCGGTCGGTAGGTTCAGCAGGTTCACAAGATGGGAAGATATAAAAGAAACTAAAGCACCAGTATCAGATAAAACTATAGCTATAGAAGATGCTATCAGAATGGTGCCTCAAACAGTCAAAGGTCCTGCATCAGATCTCGCTGGTTCCTGATCCACAGCATGCAAATGTCTGGTATCTTCCTGAGAACAACCGCTCGCCTGAGGCTCTACCCTAATCTGGCTCTACCCTGAAGATGATCTGATCCTACCACCATGGCCACCAAACTGAGATCCCGTCATCTTGGTCAGCTCTGACTGAACCGATACTCCTCTGGAAGCCACAGATCCAGTCCCACTCTGGTAAGGTTGCACATTCCTGCAAAAGTGTTGTAGATGTCCCACAACTCCACACCCATGGAAAGGTCTGGGAGGGTATGGAAATGTAGGTCGGACATTCCCTACCCTTCCGCACTGATGGCACACCACAGACCCTACCCCAGAAGCCCCAGATGAAGTCTGCCTGGGAGGATGACCTGATCTGCCACCACTCTTCTTCCATTTCTCATCGCGCTTCCTCTTCTTTTCGAATGAACTGCCACTGCCAAACCCTGACATTGATCCAGAAAACCTTGAATTTCCTCTCTGGTTAATCTTAACTATGCAATCATGATCGACCACCTCAACATAAGTTCCCTACTTGAACAAGAAAACTTGAGAGTGGATTTCTGGTTGAAGGCCCTTCTCGAACTTCCAAGCTTTCAAATATTCACTTGAAACAATCTCAGGCGCGCACCGCACTAGTTTAGCAGAGTGGTTTTCATACTCCATCACTATCTGATCCCCTTGTGAAAGATCCATGAACTCTCGGGATCTGGCATAAGTCAAAACCTCAGGACAGTACTACTCGTTAAAGATGACCTTGAACTCCTTCCAACCCATATGCTCATGCTTCCCATCTTGAATAACTGATTCCCACCACTTGCGACTGGAACCCTCTAGCTGGAATGAGGCACACTTCACCCTGACTTCTTCTGGTGTGTCAAGGAACTCGAACATATGTTCTATCTTTTCAAGCCATTCATCTGCTTCTTGAGGTTCTGAACTACCTCGAAATGATGGAGGTTTATTCTTCAAGAACTTCTGAGCTTTGTCCTTTATGAGACCCAAATCATCTCCTCTAGTTGGAAAAGGAGCAGGAGTAGGAGTTGCTCCTTGTCCCAAAGCCTGAACAGCTCGGACCACGACTTCTACCAATATCTGATCAAGCAGTGAGGGAGAACTCTCTCTGGCTTCCTCCCGTGGGTGCGTGTAATCTCTCAGGGGAGGAATCTTTCCGCAAAGAGAAACAGTCACAAAAAGAACATCATCAATATATCATATCTAAATAAAAATCAAATTTCTAGAAAGATAAGTATTCATAAGTGAACTAAACATGTAAAAGTAACATCATGTCCAAACTCTTCTTCTCTGCCCGATGTCCACGCACAGTTTTCAGCCTGCATGTCCCACCTAGAAGAGAAGTCAAACAAGCATCTCGACACCCCATGGCGACTCAGGGTTTGTCACAAGGTGTGCTGGCCAAGCACCCTACTCATAACCATAATTCTGAACCCCGACAATCCTAGCTCCTGTCTAACCAAACTCATCCCAAATAAAATAACCAAATAGCTTAAATCCCCTCTCATACCATTTTTTCACGAACCAAGTCGGGTTGCAATCTGAACTGACGCCTGACCCAGCCCGTGATAAGGCCCGAAGGGCGTTCCTAGTCCCCATGGGCTGGCACAAGTCCCCGGGTATCAAAATAAATCTTGGGAATGATTTTACCTAAACAAACAAATATAAATCAACCAACAAAATAAACCCAACCAAAAGTAAGAGTCGTAGCCAAACAAGCCTCTAACCAAAACCAGATTTTTGAGGCACATGTAAAACCAAAACCCAAACAACACTAAAAGTATGGTGACCAAAAACCAACCCAAAAATTGTCGCCCGGTGAGAGGACACCACCCTCAAGTCACCACCAAAACTCCATGTCAAGAGGTCTTCTAACAACTTGAACCACCGCTCCCAAACGCTGGACCCTTACCCGTATCAGACATAAACAAATATAATTACACCCAAAGGTGTAAGTGGGGTGTGAGAAATTTCCCAGCAGGATGTCACCATGAAAAGATTCCACGCACAAGCATTAAAATACAAATACATTTGCAATGATAAATAAAATAAAGTAATAAATGCTTAACAATGTCAGTGAAAATAGTCTTTCATAAAGAGACCTTAAAGAAAAGTAGTTTAAAGAAAACACATGTTTGAGTAATAATTCTAATGACATACTATTTATCATCGGTGTGCGTAGAGTAACTGGTATCACCAGAGGAAGGGAGAGGCCCGATGGGTACTAGAAACAGGTGGGACCCTAGAACATCGTGTCTTAGTGAAATGTGGATTAGAAACCACGACCCTTAGAAAACGTGGCTTAGAAGGACATGATCCTCAGAAAATGCAGCTTAGAAGGCCCCAACCCTCAGTCGTCATATATTTAGTTAGTGTTGTAATCATCAATCCTGTCAGTGAGATTGGGACAAGCCATCTCCGGAACACTATCTCACTAGTCCTATCCCCGCCACCTAATACCCCAGGCTCCCCTCTTTGTGCTCTCCTAAATTCAAGGTTTACATAACATGTCACATTAAAACTTAGAGCCAAATGAGGTGCTTACACACAATAACTTGTCACCCACACACTAATATCCTCTTTTATAACCACACGCACACCAAAAACATTTTAGAACTTAACTTGTGCCGCTTGCACATTAAATTAAACTAGCAGCATAGTTTTATAAAAACACTTTTAATAATCAAGTAAACCACTAAAAAGAAATCATTAAACGGTTTCCAAACCTGTCACAAAATATTTAAAGGGAAAAAATTCACTCATAACATTTTCCAAGACAAACACATTTTTAATACTAGACCAAAACATAATTGAACCATCCACACTTCCTAACACACACAACACATAGTTTCCAAAACACCAATAAACAGTCCAAAACAGGTTTTCACAATGAAATTCACCAACATTACTTAAACATAACACTAACCAAATAAATGAACATTAAAACTCAGTCAAAGATAATTTCTCCATATGTAAAAAAATAGACAAAAGCACCAAATTAATTAGATAAGCAAGCAAATGATTGTAAATTAATACTTGTGTGCGGAATCACCTACCAGAGTGTCACAAGATTCGAAAAAATGGTGTGAAAAAGAAACCACACCCAATGCTCCTCAAAAAAATTCAAAACACTCCCTAAAAATATGGCACAGCACAAACGTGTCAAAATTGAATCAATCAAAAACTAAAACTTATTTGAAACATCACCAAAAGTGAAAGAATGCATAATCGGTGTACTCTGCAACTACGGTGAGGGTTTCAAAAGATTGGTCGGGGGTTAACAGAGGTTGTCCGAGCTTACACGGTGCTGTAAAATCAAGAGGAGAGCCACAGGGGATAGGCACAACCAAGGGAGGGGTGCGTACGCGGCTGGAAAAAGAGAAAGTGAGGTAGCGGAGGTGGCCAGGTCGAGCAGGAGGTAGCAGGGGAGTCTGGTCGAGCGGTAGGGAAACAGGAGGAGATCGACTGAGCGGGAGGATGGTAGGGGGAAGGTGCGGCCAGGGGTGAGTGGAAGTTATCAGGAGAAGAGGGTGTGGCCGCTGGAGGTAGCAGGGGAGGAGGGAGGTGCACAGGGTCGCAGTTGGGTGAAAGAGGGAGGTCGGTGCGAGGAAGGTCGGGTGCGAGGATGGCCGAATGCAAGAATGGCCGGAGTGAGTTGGATGGAAATAGTAGGGGGTTCGGTCGAGCATGAGGGGAGAGGCGGCGCTTAGGGTTAGGGAGAGCCACAGATAAACAGTGTGCCATGGGGAGGGAGTGTGAGGGAGAGAATAAATAAAAGAAAGAGGGAAAAGAAAATAAAGAAAAATAAAAGAAAATAAGAGAATAAAAATAAAAGAAAAGAAGGGATAAAATAAAATAAAAATAAGGAGATGTGGAAATAAGAATAAATTAAAACCTAAAAATAAAATCTAACTTAAACTAATAACAATAATAATAATACTAATAATAATGACAAAAATAACTATAATTATAATAAATTTTATTTTTATTCGGTTATTTAATCATCTGCACACCGGGCAAATCGCACGTCAAACTGGCGAAGCCACACAGCTTCGCCCGTGCCCTACCCGTGCGTCGAGCGGCGTCAAGCCAACGCTCACTTATCAGTGCCAAAAGAGAAAAACCCACATCGGGTTCGGCCCACCCTTCAACCAAAAAATTTAAATAATGGAAAATAAAATTATGGGATAAAAATTAAAATTAAAAACATACCTCAACCGAAGTCCGGGTGTGACAGACTGTCTCCAGATAGCATCATGATCCATAGCTCGGTCATGTTCTCTCCCACTCTCATGCTATAATCAAATCAACACTATTGGAAATATATATTTTGAAGTTGGTTTTTTTTTACTTTTTAATGACATTTTTTAACCAACATTTATGCTGGTGATGTTATAAATAATGGTTTTGACATCATTTTTATTAAAATCGACATCGAAACCATTAACTAAATTGTGAATTTAAGGGGGGGTTTAACGTTTGTTTTAATGTAAAAACGATGTGGAAGAGATAGAATGGAAATTTTCACATCGGTTTTTTTAAACCAACGTTGAAAGTGTTATCATTTAACATGGAAAAAATATAAAAATATTTTTGATGTCAGTTTTATAGAAAAATGACATCGAAAATCCAACTCAAAAAAATCAAATATGACTTTTGATGTTGGTTTTATGTAATAACCAGCATCAAAAAGTACTTTTCAATGCTGGTTATTACATAAAACTGATGTTGAAAGTCATATTCGATTTTTTAGTTGGATTTTCCATGTCGTTTTTATGTAATAATTGACATTTAAAGTGTTTTTTGACATTGATTATTATATAAAATCGATGTTGAACGTCCACCTTGATACTTTCAACATCGGTTTTATGTAATAACCAATGTTGAAAGTCTCAAGGTGTAATTTTGACGTTGATTATTAAAAAACTAACATATAAAGTTTAAAAAAACTAATAAAAATAAATTATTACAACCCCCAAAATCTAAAAACTTGTAAACAAATATACAAAAAAGAAAAATAGCATATACAACATATTACATACCTATAAAAACAAACATAATTTAAAAACTAAAATTAGGTAGAATGTCATACCAATTGCACCCATATTAATACCTCATGTCTTTTAGAAGAGTTTTTACAACATGAAATAGAAATATATAAATAGATAATTTCATTCCACTTCTGGTCATTACTATGAATCTATGTAATTAGCATGTACCATTCACATTGGAGCACTCAGACTGCCCTGTTTGAGTGACATCTTTGTCATGAAAATCGTGAAGTAAATTTTTCTATATTAAATAATTTATTGTTAGATAAAATAGTAATCTATAGTGTAATGTAATTAAAATTCAAAATGAGACAACACTTTTCATATATGGATTCTACATAATAACAATTTGCATATAATTCCTAAAAATTGTTAATATAAACCATATATCACTTGTGAGAAGCAAGAAAAAAAATTACAATCACATAGTTACATAATATATTAAAATGAAAAATTATTAACTTAATATAAAATTATGGTTTTATTTCTGAAATAATACATATATATGTATTTTCTTTTTTTGGACACATTTCACACTAGCATATGTTAGATCACAATATTAGTTCTCAACTAATATATATTTTAATCAAAATAAATAGTTGACCCTCATTCTAATATGTATTGATGAAAATAGATATATGCTAAAAACTAATATTAGTTCTCAACTAATATTTTGATCAATACATATAGTTAACATTAATACAAATCATTTTTTCATAGTATATATCAGTTTTGAACTAAATCACATACATTCAGTAAGCAATATTAATTCAGAACTAATATGAAATTATATTTTTTTATGAAAGAAATAAAATGTTAGTTATGGTATATATATTGATCATAATATATATATTTTTTTTGTACAAACATTACCTCTCATATTTTTAGAAAATATAGTTCAAACAAAAAACCAATCAAATCATAAAATCACCTGAATAAAAATTTTGCACTTGATGAACATTTTTTCATGCCAAGTGAAGGAGATAAAGATGAAGTCAATATTATTTATAACCCCTCATGTATTAATTACCAAAAATTCAAAAATAAATATTAACATTCCATTCTTCAAAAAAGATGCCGATGAAAATAAATAGGTAAAAGGTATTTTTCTTACAATTTAAAGGAAATAAAATGAATAATAATTATAAATTTTTGATGATTAGTCATCATCAAAGCCTTACAATAAAGACCCTGCAAGACACAGAGGGAATATTTATTGAACTTATAAGACATAATATTAGTGTTACAAAATAGAAAGAACCATAGAAATTTGAAGCTAAATTAAATGTGGTTGAGAAAATTAGGGTTTTAGTAATGGAAGAGAACCAGGACTAAAACCTACGATCAAAGTCACGAAGTAAGAGTCATAGATTTATATGGATGATGAAAGTTGAAAGTGATGAGCTCCACTTTTATTGGAGGTATACTATGAAACTACGGTTATGAAACATTAAATTGAAAATATAAACCAACACATATATATATATAAGACGAAACATATATTATCTAATATAAAATATATTTACCAATAATTTCATGTAGTTGACTTTATTTGGATTCTATATTGACAATTGATCATTGTTAAACCTTTTCCTTGAATTTTATTTTAATATATTAATTATCAAAACACGTATAAACAATAATAATTAAGATTAAAGAACTTATAAAAAATAATAAAATGTGGTTCTTTAATAATTTTCTAAAAGATTTACGTACTCCACCTAAAACACTAACATAAGGAAAAGAACAAACCTATAAAATCAAACACAATATACCAACTAAAAGCAGAAAACAATTTGTATAAATACTCAGTACTTTAACTTTAATTAAAAGAGGCATACTTGAAACATATAAAACCTATAAAAATAAACATAATATACAAACTTTAAGAAAAATAATAATTTTATAATTACACATTTTTTAAACTTTAACTAAATGTAACATCCCAAGTAAGTAATTAATAATAGATATTTTTATCTATGTCTATTAGTGAATTAGATAGTGTTTTAGAGACTTAAAATGAGAATAAATTCAATCTTAAGCATGGAATACACTAATATTTTTAAAAGATTGTTTTACTGCCTTTTGATGGAAACCCATTTTTAAATCTATATTTTGACAATTTTATAAGCTATGTTTGTCAAAATAAACTTATTCTTTAATATTGGGACATCAAAATTTACTTAGTGTGAATTTTTGGTATTTTTTCGATAAAGTTCATTTTTTAATGAATAGTGAAAAATGTTGTATTTTAATTCAAAACCTATTTTTAATCTAATTTATTTATATGATTATATTATCTTTTGAATTGGTTTTGAAGTGAAATTAGAATATATTTTTACCATTTAATCCAATGGTGTTCATTGGAATCAATTTCACTTTGAAATTGGACTTAAACTGGTGTCAATCTTTTGATACTTATTGTTTCATAAAAACACGCTATTTGTCTTGACAGCGGGAATTAATTATTAAATTAATTAATGTAACTTATATGATTTGAATTTTGTAAAATAGAAATCATTTTTGAATTCAGAATATCAAATATATCTTAGGGTGAAGTTTTGGTATTTTTCTGAAAAACTTCAATTTTTGATGAATAGTGAAACCACTAAGTGGTAGTTAAAGAAACTGATTTTTCGTTTAAATGAAACTTTGTCACTTCTGTGATTTGATTTTCAAAAATCCAACATACATGGTTGTCATTAAGAAGTAAAATGTGGTTCAATGGGATTAAAATAATTTTTTGGTGAATAGTAACTTTTAAGTTTTTAATCGCGATTAGAGGTAATTAGTGCAATTTAAGGAAAAAATGATATTATAATGAAATGAAAATACCTAGAAACATGTCCTACCCTTATTGGATGTATCATGGCCGACCAAGACAAGCCATGAGTCAACTTGGGGACCCCATGGAGCCACTTTGGTAGGAAAATGACATTAATATCTTTTTATTTAATGTTAAAATTAAAATGACACAAACATGAGTTGTTTTACTAAAACAATTTTTAAATGGGGTTATACAAGTCAGATTTTTGACTATAAATATTAATTATAAAGATAAAAAGATTTCATACATCATGATATTTTTTTTATAATTTTTAGACATTAAATAAATTAAATTATTTATAACATCATGATGATGCAGCGAATACCTCATTAATAAAGGATTTAAATAAAATGAAAAGATAATGTAACATCTATGACCTACACATGTCCAAAACCTATTGGATGGGTGGATTTAGAACCCTTATCACCTTACCCTCGAATTATATCAATGTGGGACCTTTTGAATCTGAAACTCATTTTAAAATAAAGTAACATTTCTTTACTTTCAAAGAGTGTCCCTCCTCTCCTCTTATAAAAGGCCCCCACCTCTACCTCCTTACCCACACTTCCAAAGCCTTTGGATCGGACAAACCCTACCCATTTTGTCTCTCCACTTACCTCTATTACTCCTTGAAGCCTAACTTTGGGCATAAGTCTTCACAAGGAAGCCTTTGATCTCAAACCAAAGGGAGTTACCCGATTTTAAGGTAATGTCTTCACTTGTGTTCTTTTGTTTTATTTTGCTTCTACAACCCCCTAAACTCTTTTTATTCATTTCTTTTGTAACAAAACCAGTATCTTCCATATACTAGGATGTTGTTATAATAAGGATTCGAGCTACACTTACACACACCTACATCTAATGGTTAAAGAACATACTGTTTCCGTGGATGGAGAATTTCTGCCTCCCGAAACGATGATTGTTCAACATTCTTTTAACACCTTCAAAGGTGGCCATTAAGATGAAACTATATTTATATATGATATATAATATGTTTATTTTTTTCTTAAGCTTCTGTATTTCTCATTTCGGGCATACCTTTATGGTTTCCATTATGGGTAAACGCGATATCTTCATTTAAGGAAGTGCGGACTACCGCCCCCTCAAAGTGATTTGATTCGTTAATACCATAGGTGGGACGTATAAAGAATGGAGTTATGATATTATATATGATATTACACTGTAATTATAATATACCTTTATATCATTATGATTCCATTTCATAAAATATGAAATAGAAATGGAAGCAGCGTTCATGCGTACGTACGGCTTACCGTCTCCATGAACGGTGCATTTCATTTCTTACCTCTAAATGTAATATAATATTATAAATGCATGAATGTACTAGATATATATGATATATATGATATCTACATCATGAATACCATTCTGGATATAATGGATACATGAACAACTTGTAATTATAAAGGGTTTATTTTTTACTCAAGTACCAATGATCGTTAAAACGACCGTTATTAACTTAAACAATTACATAGTGTTAATGACATGGAAATAAGTGATATAAAAGGAATAATGAACTTTAAAAAGGTTCTTAAACAAGTATAAATTAACTCAAGTTTATTATTCAGGAGATTAAAGAACGATCGAGTCAAGTCGGACCCGAGGTATGGGACTTCGTCTCAATCTCCTTTCATTGAGGCATATTTTGTTTTATACATAACCTTCTTTTATACGGTGTATAAACCACTTTGACTTTTATGTTTATTAAAAAGGAATCTTTTTTATACTAAGCATTTACTAAACGACAAAAGGGAATGTTTTTGTCGTACTTATGCGGCGACAACGACTTCTCCACCGCCGTGACCATTATTTGAGTTTCGGCTTCCTCTACAAGCCATACCTTTTTTTAAAAGAAAAATAAATACCATGTTTTACTTTTCTTTTGTTTTGGTATTGAAAATGGTTTTCATAATGTTTTTATATCAATGTGTTGTATTGATATCTTGTGATTGAAAGGTGGAAATGTTATGTTTCCTTTATGCATGTTTTATGTGATACGATTATGTTGAGGTTCTTGGCCATTATTATGAAGACGGGTGGTTCCGTGATAAACTAAGGGCGGGTGAGCCTGATATAGCTCTACAATGCATTGGGTAACGTGAAGGAGTGAAACGTTAAGGTTTCTCCGAAGAGATTTAGGGAATATACTGTGATGGGTATTCCAAATGTAACCAAGAGGGTTACTCCCTACGTAAGAATGTTATGAATGCCTCAAGTTGCCTTTATGTCTTATGATTTCTATGATTTATTCATGATTTTATGAGGTATATTAAAGTGCTTATGTTTTATGGGTAAAGTATGATTTCATTCTTATGTATATATGTACCCATGTTTCCTTTCCATATTTTTATATCTCTTACTGAGCTTTTTATGCTCATCCCAAGTTTTTGAAATGTTTTTCATAGGTCAAGGGAAAGGTACATGATATGATGATAGTGTCAAGGAAGTGTCAAGAAAGAATCCATGTTTTATTTTAAATATGTTTCCATTGATGGGAAAAATGAATACTATATTTTATGTAACCACTTTGTTTAAATGTGGAATGTAATGCATGTTTTATGATCTAATTCTCTAAAACTCTAAACCTGAAAAGATCCTCAAGGTGTAATCTTGTAATAACTCAAGATTAAGTAATTTTTAAGGTTGGGGCCTTATAGGTGGTATCAGAGGTCAGTTTAGAAAACTTTAGGAGTTATAATTATATTAAATGATTATCCAAAAATATTTTTTTTTGAAATGATATAGCATTTGAAGATTACCATGTTGCTTCATCTAAGACATGTTTGTTCAGAATGGTTTTCCGCAGAGGAAACAGGGAAGCAATGCTAGGAAGGCATACAGAAGGAAATAACCTTCCGAATCGGCATCCTGAGATGGTCGGAATTGGAACTGAATAGTTTTTTGCAGTAATGGCGTAGTTTACTCAAGCGATAAATGGTGGTGGTATCCATGCACGAGATCAGCCAGATCAACCGCAGAGGAACATGTCAGTGGTGGAACATTTCATGAGGCAACATCCCCCATCATTCAGAGGATCATCTGAACCTGTGCTAGCTGAAGGGTGGAATAAAGCACTGGAGAAGATTTTCGATGTCATGGGGTGTTCAGACAATCAAAAGGTCAGTCTTGTTATTTACCGTTTGGAGGGTGAAGCAGATCAGTGGTGGTCGATGGTTAAAAATATCAGGGATGATGATGAGATTGATGCTCTCGAATGGGATGAATTCAAAGGTATGTTTCTTGAGAAGTATTTTCCTAAGGTTGTTCGACTTAGGATGGAAAAACAATTCTTGGAATTGAGGCAATAGGAAGACTCAGTGGCTGCCTATGAAGAGAGGTTCACTCGTTTGGCAAGGTATGCTCCAAATTTTATCCGAGACCTTGATAGTAAAATCAATCGTTTTTACTCAGGATTAAAACCAAAATATCGAAGGGAATTAGCTTCTCGTGAGTTTAAAAGTTATGAAAAGCTTGTTAGATGTGCTGAGAAGGTGGAAATGGAGTTTGTCGATGATCAAGTGTTCTAAAACAACCAACAGAAGAAGAGACCGAGGTGGCAGGAGAAAGGAAAGAATTCTTCAAAAAAGTCTGATGGTAAGAAAACTAAGTTTCCATTTTGTGATAAATGTGGTAAAAGGCATGTTGGGGAATGTCTTCTGAATTCTGGAAAGTGCTACCGATATGGTAAGATGGGACATAAAGCTCGTGATTGCACTGAAAAAGATCAAGGTGATGGTAAGTCCAAATTTGAATTACAGTTAGTGAAATGTTTTAAGTGCAATGAGATGGGTCACTATGCAAACGAGTGTCTGACAAAGAGCTTGAGTGATGGGAATCAGTTAGACTACAAGCAGAAAGGGGTGGTGAAATCCTTTACAACTACTTCAGCAGATGTCGGGCCATCAAATGAAGTTGTATCAGGTACTTTGTTTGTTTTTTCAGATTATTCCAGTGTGTTTTTTGATTCAGGGTCCACACATTCTTTCATCTCTGAAACCTTTTCTAGTAAAATGGGAATACCATCTCAAGAAATGACTTCTGAACTTTTGGTAAAAACACCTGAGGGAAATGTTGAGGCAAAAAGAATTTATAAGAATCTTCATATCCTTATCTGTGGAAAGAACCTACTTGAAAACCTTATTGTTCTAACTCTAGTAGAGTTTGATGTTATCCTGGGTATGGATTGGATCTCTATTTACCATGCTAAGATTGACTGTAGAGCTAAAGAATTTTATTTTCAAAAAGAATTTTAGTTTGTGTACAAGAATGAACCCTTACTGTTGATAACTTATCAAGAGGCTGAGAAACTTGTAAAAGATGGAAATGAATGTTTCCTTGCACATATTGTTGAAAACAAGGGAACTGTTCAGATTAATGATGTGCTAGTGGTAAATGAGTATCCTGATGTTTTTCCTGATGAGTTTCCTGGAATAATACCAGATTGGGAAGTTGAATTTACTGTTGACTTAGTTCCTGATGCTAAGCCAATTTCAAAACCCCTTATCAAATGGCTCAAATTGAACTTTTAGAGTTGAAGTAGCAATTGAAAGATTTATTAGATAAAGGTTTCATTCGACCTAGCACATCACCATGGGGTGCTCCTGTTTTATTTGTTAAAAAGAAAGATGGTTCTATGAGACTTTGCATTGATTATAGAGCCTTGAATAACATCACTGTTAAGAACAAATATCCTTTGCCTCATATCGATGATTTTTTTTATCAGCTCCAGGGAGCTCAGTTTTTTTCAAAGATTGACCTGAGATCGGGGTACCATCAGCTGAAGGTAAAGGAAGCAGATGTTCCGAAGACTGTGTTTTGTACAAGATATGGCCATTATGAATTTGTAGTAATGCCTTTTGGGCTAACCAATGCACCTGCTGTATTCATGGACTTAATGAATATAATTTTCCATGAGTTCTTGGATAAGTTTGTGGTGGTTTTCATTGATGATATTTTGGTGTTTTCTAAAAGTAAATAGGAGCATGAAATACATTTAAGGGTTATTTTGCAAACCTTAAAAGAAAATAAATTGTATGGGAAATTCAGAAAGTGTGAGTTTTGGTTGCAACAAATTTCTTTCCTTGGTCACATTGTTTCTAAAGATGGGATAACCATTGATCCTAAAAAAACAAAGGTTGTTGAAGAATGGCCAAGACCCACAAATGTAATAGAGATTCGTAGTTTCCTTGGTTTGGAAGGCTATTACCGAAGGTTTGTTATAAATTTTTCACGGTTATCTAGTCTAATGACTAAACTAACTCGGAAGGGTGTTAAGTTTATCTGGACAAAATAATGTGATGATTTTTTTCAGGAATTGAAAAGAAGATTGGTTAATGCTCCAGTTTTGGCACTACCTTCCAAGAATGGAGAGTTTGTTATCTATAGTGATGCTTCATTGAAAGGACTTGGTTGTGTCCTAATGCAGAATGATCAGGTAATTGCTTATGCTTCACGACAGTTGAAAACTCATGAGGTAAATTACCCTACACATGATTTGGAATTAGCTGCTGTTGTTTTCTCTTTAAAAATTTGGAGGAATCATTTGTATGGAGTAAAGTGTGAAATATATACCGATCACAAAAGTTTAAAGTATATATTCACTCAGAAAGAATTGAACATGAGACAGAGGAGATGGCTAGAATTAATCAAGGATTATGATTGTACAATTCATTACCATCCGGGAAAAGAAAATAAAGTGGTTGATGCTTTGAGTCAAAAAAGTAATGCTTCATTAGCAATGTTGTGTTTGGAACGTGATCCTTTGGTTAAGGATTTGATGAACTTTGGCATAGAAGTTGTCGGTGCAGGATGTTCTTCTATTTTGTTTCAAGTATCAGTGAAATCTTCTCTATCAGACAGAATCAAGCAAGCAGAGAAGCAAGACAGTGAGTTGCAGAAAAAGGTAGAGCTGGTTCAGAAAGGTAAGTTTCCTGAATTCAACATTGATAATGATTGAGTTTTGAGATTTGGGAAGAGATTGTGTGTGCCTTGTGATTCACAGTTGAAGAGAGAGTTGTTATGTGAAGCTCATAGTTCTCCATTTTCAGTTCATCCTGGCAGTACTAAGATGTAAAGAGATCTGCGAAAGTATTACTAGTGGGATGGAATGAAAAGAGATATTTCTGATTTTACTGTGATGTGTTTGACATGTCAACAGGTTAAAGCAGAGCGGCAGTTACCGAAAGGGATGCTTCAGCCTTTACCAGTGCCAAAGTGGAAATGGGAGAATATATCCATGGACTTCGTTGTGGGATTTCTGAAGACCCCTCGAGGTAATAATGCAATCTGGGTTATTGTTGATCGCTTGACTAAATCTGCTCATTTCCTTGCTATACGAGATACTTTTTCCCTAGATCAACTTTCCCGTTTGTATCTTAAGGAGATAGTCAGGTTACATGGAGTTCCCATGTCCATTGTTTCTGACCGTGATCTCAGGTTCACTTCTAACTTTTGGAAAGGCCTTCAGAAGTCATTGGGTACTGAATTAAATTTTAGTACAGCTTTTCATCCTCAATCAGATGGGCAGTCAGAATGAACAATTCAGACATTGGAGGATATGCTACGTTCTTGCTCTATGGATTATCAGGGAAGTTGGGACCAACATATTTCTTTGGTTGAATTTTCATATAATAACAGTTTTCATTCCAGTATACAGATGGCACCATTTGAGGCATTATATGGGAAGCGGTGTCGAACTCCAGCTTTTTGGGATGAAGTGGGTGAAAGAAAGCTGATGGGACCAGAATTGGTAGAAGAGTTGGCAGAAAAAGTTCAGCTGATACAGAAACACATTAGAACAGCTCAGAGCAGGCAGAAGATTTATGAGGACAATAGGAGGAAGGATCTATCTTTTGAGGTAGGTGATCATGTTTTTCTCAAAGTCTCACCATGGAAAAGTGTGATGCGATTTGGTAAGAAAGGAAAGCTGAGTCCAAGGTTCATTGGACCATATGAAATTATGGAGATAGTTGGATCAGTTGCATACCGGGTGGCTTTACCTCCGAGTTTATCTCAGGTACACAATGTTTTTCATGTTTCTATGTTGAGAAAGTATATGCCAGATCCATCTCATGTTTTGAGTCCAGAGGTAGTTCAGCTGGAAGAGAACCTATCTTATGAGGAACAACCGGTCCAAATTCTTGACCACAGGGAGCAAGTGTTACGGAATAAGGTGATTAATCAGGTAAAGTTTTTGTGGAAAAACCACATGATGGAAGAGGCAACATGGGAATCTGAAAATGCAATGAGGGATAAGTACCCCCATTTATTCGATAAGTAAATAAATTGCGGGGACGCAATTTTATAAAGGGGGGAAGGATGTAACATCCCAAGTAAGTAATTAATAATAGATATTTTTATCTATGTCTATTAGTTAATTAGATAGTGTTTTAGAGGCTTAAAATGAGAATAAATCCAATCTTAAGCATGGAATACACTAATATTTTTAAAAGATTGTTTTACTGCCTTTTGATGGAAAACCATTTTTAAATCTATCTTTTGACAATTTCATAAGCTATGTTTGTCAAAATAAACTTATTCTTTAAGATCGGGACATCAAAATTTACTTTGTGTGAATTTTTGGTATTTTTCCAATAAAGTTCATTTTTTAATGAATAGTGAAAAATGTTGTATTTTAATTCAAAACCTATTTTTAATATAATTTATTTATATGATTATATTATCTTTTTAATTGGTTTTTAAGTGAAATTAGAATATATTTTTACCATTTAATCCAATGGTGGTCATTGGAATCAATTTCACTTTGAAATTGGACTTAAACTGGTGTCAATCTTTTGATACTTATTGTTTCATAAAAACACGCTATTTGTCATGACAGCGGGAATTAATTATTAAATTAATTAAAGTAAATTATATGATTTGAATTTTTTAAAATAGACATCATTTTTGAATTCAGAATATCAAATATAGCTTAGGGTGAAGTTTTGGTATTTTTCTGAAAAACTTCAATTTTTGATGAATAGTGAAACCACTAAGTGGTAGTTAAAGAAACTGATTTTTCGTTTAAATGAAACTTTACCACTTCTGTGATTTGATTTTCAAAAATCCTACATACATGGTTGTCATTAATAAGTAAAATGTGGTTCAATGAGATTAAAATAATTTTTTGGTGAATAGTAACTTTTAAGTTTTTAATCGCAATTAGAGGTAATTAGTGCAATTTAAGGCAAAAATGATATTATAATGAAATTAAAATACCTAGACACATGTCCTACCCTTATTGGATGTGTCATGGCCGACCAAGACAAGCCATGGGTAAACTTGGGGACCCCATGGAGCCACTTTGGTAGGAAAATGACATTAATATCTTTTTATTTATTGTTAAAATTAAAATGACACAAACATGAGTTATTTTACTAAAACAATTTTTAAATGGGGTTATACAAGTCAGATTTTTTACTATAAATATTAATTAGAAAGATAAAAATATTTCCTACATCATGATATTTTTTTTATAATTTTTAGACATTAAATTAATTAAATTATTTATGACATCATGATGATGCAGCGAATACCTCATTAATAAAGGATTTAAATAAAATGAAACAATAATGTAAAATATATGACCTAAACATATCCAAAACCTATTGGATGGGTGTATTTAGAACCCTTATCACCTTAAACTAGAATTATATCAATGTGGGACCTTTTGAATCTGAAAATCATTTTAAAATAAAGTAACATTTCTTTACTTTCCAAGAGTGCCCCTCCTCTCCTCTTATAAAAGGCCCTCACCTCTACCTCCTTACCCACACTTTAAAAGCCTTTGGCTCGTCCAACCCTTGACCATTTTGTCTCTCCACTTCCCTCTCTTACTCCTTGAAGCCTCACTTTGGGCAGAAGTATTCCCAATGAATCCTTTGAGCTCAAACCAAAGGGAGTTACCTGATTTTAAGGTAATGTCTTCACTTGTGTTCTTTTGTTTTATTTTGCTTCTCCAACCCCCTAAACTCTTTTTATTCATTTCTTTTGTAACAACACCAGTATATTCCATATACGAGGATGTTTTTATAATAAGTATTTGAGCTACACTTACACACACCTACATCTAATGGTTAAAGAACATACTGTTTCCGTGGATGTCGAATTTCTGCCTCCCGAAACGATGATTGTTCAACATTCTTTTAACACCTTCAAAGGTGTCCATTAAGATGAAACTATATTTATATATGATATATAATATTTTTATGTTTTCCTTAAGCTTCTGTATTTCTCATTTTGGGAATACCTTTATGGTTTCCATTATGGGTAAACGCGATATCTTCATTTAAGGAAGTGTGGACTACCGCCCCCTCAAAGTGATTTGATTCGTTAATACCATATGTGGGACGTATAAAGGATGGAGTTATGATATTATATATGATATTACAATGTAATTATAATATACCTTTATATCATTATGATTATATTTTATAAAATATGAAATATAAATGGAAGCAGCGTTCATGCGTACGTATGGCTTACCGTCTCCATGAACGGTGCATTTCATTTCTTACCTCTAAATGTAATATAATATTATAAATTCATGCATGTACTGGATATATATGATATATATGATATCTACATCATGAATACCATTCTGGATATAATGGATAAATGAATAACTTGTAATTATAAAGGGTTTATTTTTGACTCAAGTACCAATGATCGTTAAAACGACCGTTATTAACTTAAATAATTACATGGTGTTCATGACATGTCAATAAGTAATATAAAAGGAATAATGAACTTGAAAAAGGTTCTTAAACAAGTAGAAATTCACTCAAGTTTATTATTCAGGAGATTAAAGAACGACCGAGTCAAGTCGGACCCGAGGTATGGGACTTCATCTCAATCTCCTTTCATTGAGGCATATTTTGTTTTATACATAACCTACTTTTATACGGTGTATAAACCCCTTTGACTTTTACATTTATTCAAAAGGAATCTTTTTTATACGAAGAATTTACTAAACGACAAAAGGGAATGTTTTTGTCGTACGTATGCGGCGACAACGACTTCTCCGCCGCCGTGACCATTATTTGAGTTTCGGCTTCCTCTACAAGCCATACCTTTTTTTTTAAAGAAAAATAAATACCATGTTTTACTTTTCTTTTGTTTTGGTATTGAAAATGGTTTTCATAATGTTTTTATATCAATGTGTTGTATTTATATCTTGTGATTGAAAGGTGGAAATGTTATGTTTCCTTTATGCATGTTTTATGTGATACGATTATGTTGAGGTTCTTGGGAATTATTATGAATACGGGTGGTTCCGTGATAAACTAAGGGCGAGTGAGCCCGATATAGCTCTCCAATTCATTGGGTAACGCGAAGGAGTAAAACGTTAAGGATTCTCCGAAGAGATTTAGGGAATATATTGTGATGGGTATTCCAAACGTAACCAAGAGGGTTACTCCCTACGTAAGAATGTTATGAATGCCTCATGTTACCTTTATGTCTTATGATTTCTATGATTTATTCATGATTTTATGAGGTATGTTAAAGTGCTTATGTTTTATGGGTAAAGTATGATTTCATTCTTATGTATATATGTACCCATGTTTCCTTTCCATATTTTTATATCCCTTACTGAGCTTTTTATGCTCATCCCAAGTTTTTGAATTGTTTTTCATAGGTCAAGGGAAAGGTACATGATATAATGATAGTGTCAAGGAAGTGTCAAGAAAGAATCCATGTTTTATTTTAAATATGTTTCCACTGATGGGAAAATGAATACTATCTTTTATGTAACCACTTTATTTAAATGTGGAATGTAATGCATGTTTTATGATCTAATTCTCTAAAACTCTAAACCTGAAAAGATCCTCAAGGTGTAATCTTGTAATAACTCAAGATTAAGTAATGTTTAAGGCTGGGGCCTTATACTAAAAGTGATATACTTGACAATTTAAAATCTTGTGTAGTGTGAAGATTTTTTTATAAATCCATAACCCTTTATACAACATATAATAACCCTATAAAAATAAACATAATATACCAATTTAAAGAATAAAACGATTATCTAAATACTCATTTTTCTAACTTTTATTAAAATATATATACCTAATAATTTAAATCAAAATCATAATTAAGAAATAGTTTTCAAACAATTTGTGAAGATGGGTAAGTTCATCATTTGTATACAACTCAGTATCATTGAAAAGCTACAATAACAATGAAAGTTATAAAATTAAAAAATAGAATATTTTTATTTAAAACATAAAATAATTAATATAACTAACCTTATAAAATTTAGTTGTTGACCCAGCTGTGATTATCTCATACATAAATATTAAAACATAATAACCATATTCCAAACTTTCTTTTTGATGATGAAACTGTGATTATAAAACATTAAATTGAAAATAAAAACCAAGATATATATATTACAAAAACCAAATATTATCAAATATAAAAATATTTACCATTACTTCCACGTATCAGATTGTATTTGGATGGTTTATTGACAAGTGATCTTTGTTAAAAAAAATCCATGATCTGAATTTTCATATATATAAACTAAAAAACATTTATAAAGAATAATAATTAAAAATAAACTTATAAAAAAGGAATAAAACTTAATTTTCTAATAAACTGCTAGATTTTTTAAGAACACCGCCTAATAAAGAGAAAAAACAATATAATTTTCATTCTTTTAGGTAGAATATTCCTAACATCCAATAACATTTATAATATAAAATTCCAAAATTAATAAAATTATAATCAATAACACTTCATAATCATCTTAGTGTTCTTACTCATAAAGGAATAGAAAAAAAAACAGCACCCAAACTCTATATTTGATAATCTCTCACATATATATGCAACTCTAGTAGGAGTTTTCAGATATTGTATAGCCATTGAAATAAGTTATGGATCTATAAGACCATAAACACTGGTGGTCTTTTTTTGAATAAGAAGCATGTGTAGATACCTAATTAAATAAGTAATATAGTAAGTCACTTAAAATCATCTTTATTTAAATAAAGAAAAAAAAGAAAACATGAATTTACTTACTTGGAAAACAATAGCAACACAGGCACGCTGAGCTCATCCAAAAATAACTAGATCATTGATATCTTTTTTGAATTTTTTGAATGGATAGTCTCTTATACATATATCATATATCATACAATACTCATAAATATTATTCAAGGAATAAGAAACTTGGGATAATATTTTTATCCCATCATAAATCTCAGAAGTATCTGAAGTTGTTGGTGCTTGAACCTTTTGTTTATTTTATACTAATTCTTTTGATATTAGATACTTATATATAAATTAAATGTCACAAAAACATTATAAGTAATTTTTAATTAAATTTAAATAATATTTAAAAAACAACGCATACCTCGTATGTTAGATAATGAAGAAGGCTAGCCGAACAAAGTAAAAAAAATGGCCCATACAATCTCTAACTCTAGAAACCTCCTTGATAGGCAATGATAGTAGAATAATTGGATCATTAATATCATGTACTGATATTCTTACCTGACCCAACTTCATAGGTTTTTGATGTACAAAATCCCCAAAAATATGCATGACTTCATAAGATACAATATGTGCATGGAGATCTCCATAATATAACTTACAGTATATGGTCAGGTCCGAATGAGGAGGTGGAGGATCTGAGTTGGACGGCTGTATGACAACCCTACTTTTATTACAAACTTAAACATGATTTATTACATAAAACTTCACTTGATAAAACAAATAAGATCAAGAGGTTTAGTGTATTTGGGGATTAGGATCATTACATAAAAACTTAAAACATGAAATACAACATCTTTATTGAAAACTTCCTTTACATGACCACTACATTCCCTCGTACTTAGCATTGCATGGGATAACCTGAGAACATGCATAAGAAAAGGGTGAGCTATAAAGCCCATTAAGGGAGTACACATGGAATAACATGAGTAAAATACATGTTAGAAAATAGGAATATCAATAGATCATAAGAGAAACATGAACATAAAGGCATGATAAATCATGATAACCATAACATGGAAATGTGGCAACAACACTTAACATGGAATTAGCATGAGCCAAGGCTCATTGCACATAGAGCATGAGTAAATCCTCATGGCACATAAAGCATGAGTAAGCCCTCATTGAACTTGAATTAGCATTAGTCAACACTCATTGCACATGACGTATCATGATACTATACTTTACCTAATGTATTGGAGCGCTATAAGGGTGCACCCTTCTTAAACATTTCATTTCATGCATAAGTGTGCCACATGGATCATAAAACATGGATTCATTAAACATAATAATTTATTCCACGATAAAGGAATGTGTAATTCATACATGAAACTTTATAATCAATAAGTAAATGTGCATAAAGTTGAATACCCTTGATGGAGAAATGGGCATGGTACTCACTACACAATGGCATTGGCTTAGAAAATCGGTGCGATTTCGGCAGCGTAACGGCGTGACATAAGAATTCATAAAAATGGTTGATGAGAGAGAAAGGGATGTCTCACCATATATAAATGAAATTTACAGTAAGGGGGTCATATATATACATGTCCCAACAATTGTAATGGAATTTAGATTCATGATACAAAAGTATTTCTTGAATGTAAATGAGGAGAGAGAAGTTCCTTTCGGAATTTCGGCATAGTAACGGGTGTACATGGGAGGCATTTAATGAGAGAGAAAGGGGTCTCCCATCATTCAAACAATAAGAGGGAGGTATGGGGGAGGTTTTAAACCATACCCCAACATTTATAATTGAAATTAAAAGGGCAAAACAACTTAAAGAAAATTGGATAAAATGAGAAAGGAAGAAAAAACCCTTACTTAGAAGTGTGCTTCCAAAGGCTTGAGAGAGGCTTGAGAGAGGCTTCTTGGGAGCTTGGGGCACCTTGGGAGGATTCTAGAGAGAGTAGGGAAGAGGTTGGATGAAATACAAAGGCTTTGAGTGAGGAGGAAGTGGGAGCTTGGGTGGGTTTATATAGGAAAGGTGAGGGAATTCTTTATTATTTAAGTTTGGGACCCCTTATATTAAATTAATCCAAACCAAAAACCAGCCCATTGTTTTTTCCCATGGTTTTTGTAAAAGGGAAGAGGAAAAAAATATTTTATAAGTCCAAATTCCGAACTTCTTAAAATAATAAGGTTGCTATGTGGAGGTGAGTCACACTCCCATGGAAAATAATTTAAAAACACAAGGTGTTTAATAAGTCTTGAGGGATCCATTAATGCTTTGAAAAGTAAGTCAAACAAACCCAAAATCACATTATTTTAATGGTAAAACATATATTGGCCGAAAATAAAGCTTATAGTATTTTATTACATCACTATTGGGTCATTATGATGTCATAAAACACATTATATATTTAAACGATATTTAATTTTTACCCAAAAATTTGACTGTCTCAGAAAATTATGAAAAATTCACCATTGGATAATTTTGAAGTCCTGATTCCAGAAATAACATTTATTATATCTAAATAATTTTCTAAATATTTTAATTTTCACTTTTAAAATAAAAACCGACATTTATCGAAAATTCACGGGTTTTCACAGAAATGGCTTTCAAACCTTAATAAAAATTATAATTGCGTTCATAAAATTATAAGATCATTTATATTTAATAAAAATTAATTTAATAATAATAATATTTCATTAAAATATTATTTAATTCAAAAATCCATTAATTTAATAAAATATATTTCTTAATTAAATAATAACTAAAAACACTATTTGTACTTTAAAAACTATTTACAATGTATAAATAATGACAAAAAGTATATACATTATTATATACAAAAAATAATGTACATGAACATAGTACTATCGATTTGTTACATAACCCCTTAAAACAGCCGCATAAGACCTAAGGGTAAGGTGTGCGATGGTGACAGACTCTTGCGGGGGGCTCGGATAACATCGCTCATGTGGTAATCTCTATCAACTTCCACTTTTCCCGTAGACGGTCCCGTTCGATCTTGACATGATGAAGCTCAGCTTGGGATTGGTTAAGAGCGATGCCCAAAGATGCCACCTCTTTTCCAAGCTCTAACAAATGGGCTTCGTATAGAGCAATTATACTGGATGAGGTCATCGCTTCTTTTTTCTGAGTGAATTGGATTTGTAAAAGCCCTATATTTATACTAATCATGTGATCACTGTTCAACGGCTATATTAGAAACGGTCAAAATTTTTAACATAAAACCAAAGAAGTTGACATTTTATATAAACATAAATATACATTTAATTAGATCAAGAGGGATTTCCATTAATGAAACTTTGGTTCGTTACAATATTCCCCCCTTAAGAAATTTCGCCCTTGAATTTTTCCTCTTCCCACACTAAAACAGATATGGGTAACTTAGCTTCATCATTTCCTCCGATTCCCAAGTCGCTTCTTCAAACTTTTGGTTTCGCCACAACACCTTGACGAGGGGCATTGTTTTATTTCATATAACTTTTTCTCTACAATCTAAGATCTTCACCGGTTGCTCCTCATAAGAAAGATCATCCTCCAACTATACCACCTCAGAAGAGAGTACATGTGAAGGGTCCGGTATGTACTTCCTTAAGAGGGATACATGAAAGACATCATGTACCTTGGCTATGGTAGGTGGAAGTGCTAGTTGATAGGCCACAACCCCAACACGATCAAGAATCTCGAAGGGGTCAATGTACCTTGGACTTAACTTCCCCTTCTTTCCAAACCTCATGACCTTCTTCCACGGAGATATGCGTAGAAAAACCATGTCTCCAAATTTAAACTCAAGGTCTCATCGACAATTATCTGCATAACTCTTCTGTCGACTCTGGGCTGCCTTGATATGTTGTTGAATGGTTTTCACCTTCTCCACCATTTCCTCAACCATTTCTGGTCCAAGCAGCTTACGTTCACTGACCTCATCCCAACACGCCAGTGTTCTGCACCTTTTCTCATAAAGGGCTTCATATGGTGCCATTTGGATGCTCGAGTGGAAACTATTATTATAAGAGAACCCAACCAGAGGAATATGTTGATCCCATCCTCCTTTAAAGTCCATTGAGCACGCTCTCAACATGTCCTCAAGTGTTTGGATAGTCCGCTCGGATTGGCCATCAGTTTGAGGATGATAGGTCGTACTAAAGTTCAGTTTAGTATTCATATAATGTTGAAGACTCTTCCAAAACTTAGAGGTGAATCTTGGATCTCGGTCAGACACAATAGATAGTGGTACTCCATGCAGCCTTACCGCTTCCCTGATATATATCAGTGCCAGTTGATCCAAAGATAAATCCTCCCGTATAACAATGAAGTGTGCAGTCTTTGTAAGACGATCCACAACAACCCAGATTGCATTGTTGCCTTTAGATGTCCTCGGAATTCCGGTGACAAAGTCCATGGTGATGTTCTCCCATTTCCATTCTGGTATGGGCAATGGTTTCATCATCCCCTTAGACTTCTTCCTTTCTACCTTCACTTGCTGGCACACCAGGCACTTTGATGTATATTCAGTGATCTCCTTTTTCATATTATCCCACCAAAAGTTTTCTCAGAGATATCGATACATCTTTGTGCTCCCTAGGTGAATAGAGAAATTTGAACTATGTTCATCATCCAAAAGTTCCTTCTTCAGATCCGGACGTGATGGAACACATAGCCTTTTCCCAAATAGTGCAATTCCTTCTTCATTAACATTAAACTCCAAGGATTACAATTTTTTTATAGCTTCCACTTTTTCTTGAATTCCCACATCATCCTTTTGAGCATCCTTTAACCTTTCCAAAAGAGATGGTTGAGCAATCATTTGTGAAAGTATTGATGATGTTCCCTTCTTTATGATTCCCATGTCCATCTTCATCAAGTATACGAAGATTGGATCCTTCTCAATTCTCATCATTGATAGAATTGTTAGGTCCTTTCTACTTAGGGCATCCGCCACCTTGTTCACTTTCCCAGGGTGGTAATGTATTGAACAGTCATAATACTTGATGAGATCTTTCCATATTCTCTGGCGCATATTAAGCTCTTTCTGTGTGAATATATATTTAAGACTTTTGTGGTCAGTATATATCTCACATTTCTCCCCATAGAGATAATGTTGCCAGATTTTCAAGGCAAAGATCACAGCCTCCAACTCCATATCATGCATTGGATAGTTTCGCTCATGTATTTTCAACTGCCTTGAGGCATAGGATATCACTTTATCATTCTACATCAGCACACAGCCTAAGACCTTCTTTGAAGCATCACTAAATACCACAAAAAGTTCCCCACTTATGGGTAAAGTGAGCACGGGCGCAGTGATAAGCCTCATTTTCAACTCCTTGAATCTTTCTTCTCATTCATCACCCCAAGAAAACTTTACTCCCTTTCAAGTTATCTTGGTAAGAGGGTTGGACAATCCTGAGAAATTTCTCACAAATCATCGATAATATCCAGTTAACCCCAAGACGATACGGATATCCGTTACCGATGTTGGCCTTGGCCATCCCTCAATTGCATCTGTTTTGGAGGGGTCCACAGATATCCCATTGCTTGTGATGATATAGAACAAGAATGAGACCTCCTTCAACCAGAACTCACACTTTCTGTACTTTGCATAGAGCTTCTCCTTGCGCAAAGTCTCTAGTACAGTTCTTAAATGCTCCTCATGATCCTCCTTGGTTTTGGAGTATATTATAATGTCATCTATAAAGACTACCACAAATTTGTCAAGGTAATCTCTAAAGACTCTATTCATCAAGTCCATGAAGATTGTTGGATCATTAGTGAGTCTGAAAGGCATTACTCTGAATTCATAGTGCCTGCATCTTGTGCAAAAATCATTCTTGGGGATATCTTCCTTCTTCACCCTTACTTGATAATATCCAGACTGCAAATCTACCTTGGATAAGTATTGTTCTCCACACATCTGATCTAACAAGTCATCAATTCGTGGGAGAGGATACTTGTTCTTTATCATGATTTTGTTGAGCTCACGATAATCGATGCAAAGGCACATTGACCCATCCTTGTTCTTGACGAAGAGGACTAGTGCACCCCATGGTGAAGCACTTGGGCGTATAAACCCTTTATCCAGATTCTCCTGTAGTTGTTTCTTCAGCTCTTCAAGATCCACGACAACCATTCTATATGGAGTCTTGGATATTGGTAGAGCCCCTGGTATAAGTTCAATTTAGAATTCAACATCTCTTCTAGGAGGAAGACCAAGCAGTTCCTCGGGAAACACTTCAGCGAATTCCCTCACAATAGGCATTTCCTCAAGGATGGTTTCTTCCTTGGACTCAATCATCTGATCCAGATACGCGTGCTCATAGGGTAGTAATATCAATTCTTGAGATGATGGAGCTAAAGGAGATTCATCTTCCTCCTTACACTTATAAAGAATCGGGGGTCGATTCTCCATATGGAGTGTGATTTCCCTCTCCCGAAAATTTATGTTGGATCTATATAAGGAAAGTCAATCCATGCCAAGAATTGCATCAAATTCCACCAAAGGGAGTATGACGAGGTTCGCAGGGAAATTCAATCCACAGATTATAATAGGAGAGGACTTATATTCATGGGATGCAATGATTTCCCCATTTGTCGTACTCATCGACATCTTCACTTCCATGATTTGTGGTGGTGCTGGGATTATTCTACTAAACTTTCAAGATATAAAAGAATGTGTAGAACCTGAATCAAAAAGTACGTTCGCTATTCTTGAATGAATAACTAGCATACCTGTCACCACTTCGTTTTCGGGGTTCACTTCGGTAGAAGTGATGGAAAAGATCTTCCTTGCTACCTTGGAGGTTGTTGGTTGCCTCCGAAAACCCTTGGATTAGGGAACTGATTTGCAAAATGTCCTGGTTCTTTGCATTTGTAGCATTGAACAATGCGTTGAGGTTCGAACAGAGCATTCCTCTCCTTTGTCGCAGTCGCGGTTCTTTCTTGCTGACAGTTAACAGCTAGGTGCCCTTCTCATCCACACCTAAATCATTTCCTCATCCCCTTGAGACAATTTCTAGGGTGCTTCTTTCTACACTTTTGGCAAGTGGGGTGCTGGATCTTCTTAGCACCATTGGATTTATCCATCGGACCACCAGCATTGAAGTCCACCTTACACTTCTTATCCCCATGATACCCCTGTGATTCTCTGATCTCCATTTCGACCTTGAGGGCACATCGGACAATTTCCTCATAGCTATCGAAGTCACGGATCTCCAATGCTTTCCACAGGCTAGGCTTCATCCCACCAAATAAGAGGTCAACTTTGCATTCGGGGGTTACGACAAAGCTAGATGCGTATCGTGAAAGCCTTGTGAAGTTTTCCTCATACGCTTCAACAGATTCTTCGTCTTTTTTCTTGAGGGAAAGGAAGTCCCTTTACATCTGAAGCCGGAGGGTGCGCGGAAAATATTTATCAAAAAACATCTTCCAGAAATCCTTCCATTCCAACGCCTCGATCTCCTCCTCAGGCTTCGTATTTTTGATCAACGTCCACCATTGATCAGCTTCACCCTCCATACGATAAGCCGCCAGGAGAACCTTCTCTTGTTCAGAACATTGAAGGATGGAGAAGATCTTTTCAATGGAGTTGATCCATTTTTCAGCGATCGTGGGATCAGATGATCCACTAAAAGTAGGAGGTCTTTGTCTCATGAAGCTCTTGATAGCGACTTGTTATTTCTTAGGGGGGGTTGAACGTTCCTCTTGACCTGTGTTTCTATTCAAATCTTGAGTTAGCTGAGAGAGAAGCGTGACAAAGTTCACGATTCCCGCTCCCATTGGATTGGGAATCTCATTAGTACAGTCATCACAACTGATCTTCACATCGGTTGTTAGCCCGAGTCCTCTTATTACCGACCATCAGCTGGAATAAAAGGAAATTTAGGAGTAACACATAAAGGGTAATCCAAAGACAAAAGTTTATGACTTATAAATAAATTTTTATTTCCTTAACTCATGAGTCTATAGGCTTCAATCTAGGCTTTTCATGATCTACTTTCTAACATATAATCTTAGGGGCATTTTTTTTAATTCCCTTAATAAGGGTTCATAATAAGATTGTGAATTTATCAAAACATATCCCCCAGGAGTGTTGTAACCAAGAGTGCATCAAGGCCGATTTTCGTGCACCATTTCCCATTCGAGTCTAGATCAAAGCGGTGTTTTCGGGTTTTACCCCTAGGATACATCTGTGCCAGAGCCGCCTCTACCTGCTCGTATCCAGACAGGGATGTATTTGTTTGATAAACCAATTACTCAGTACTTACCAAAACTTAGGGATGTTTTTATTATACTTAGTCTTATCTCTAAGGCTTTACTAGGGTTTTCTAATCCTAATCCCAAAAATAACTAAACCTATCCTCTGATACCAATTATGACAACCCTGCTTTTATTACAACCTTAAACATGATTTATTACATAAAACTTCACTTGATAAAACAAAGAAGATCGAGAGGTTTAGTGTCTTTGGGACTTAGGATCATTACATAAAAACTTAAAACATAAATACAACATCTTTATTGAAAACTTCCTTTACATGACCACTACATTCCCTCGTACTTAGCATTGCATGGGATAACCTGAGGACATGCATAAGAAAAGGGTGAGCTATAAAGCCCAGTAAGGGAGTACACATGGAATAACATGAGGAGTACAATACATGTTAGAAAATAGTAATATCAATAGAGCATAAGAGAAACATGAACATAAAGGCATGATAAATCATGATAACCATAACATGGAAATGTGGCAACAACACTTAACATGGAATTAGCATGAGCCAAGGCTCATTGCACATAGAGCATGAGTAAATCCTCATGGCACATAAAGCATGAGTAAAACCTCATTGAACTTGAATTAGCATTAGTCAACACTCATTGCACATGACGTATCATGATACTATACTTTACCTAATGTATTGGAGCGCTATAAGGGTGCACCCTTCTTAAACATTTCATTTCATGCATAAGTGTGCCACATGGATCATAAAACATGGATTCATTAAACATAATAATTTATTCCACGATAAAGGAATGTGTAATTCATACATGAAACTTTATAATCAATAAGTAAATGTGCATAAAGTTGAATACCCTTGATGGAGAAATGGGCATGGTACTCACTACACAATGGCATTGGCTTAGAAAATCGGTGCGATTTCGGCAGCGTAACGGCGTGACATAAGAATTCATAAAAATGGTTGATGAGAGATAAAGGGGTGTCTCACCATATATAAATGAAATTTACAGTAAGGGGGTCATATATATACATGTCCCAACAATTGTAATGGAATTTAGATTCATGATACAAAAGTATTTCTTGAATGTAAATGAGGAGAGAGAAGTTCCTTTCGGAATTTCGGCATAGTAACGGGTGTACATGGGAGGCATTTAATGAGAGAGAAAGGGGTCTCCCATCATTCAAACAATAAGAGGGAGGTATGGGGGAGGTTTTAAACCATACCCCAACATTTATAATTGAAATTAAAAGGGCAAAACAACTTAAAGAAAATTGGATAAAATGAGAAAGGAAGAAAAAACCCTTACTTAGAAGTGTGCTTCCAAAGGCTTGAGAGAGGCTTGAGAGAGGCTTCTTGGGAGCTTGGGGCACCTTGGGAGGATTCTAGAGAGATTAGGGAAGAGGTTGGATGAAATCCAAAGGCTTTGAGTGAGGAGGAAGTGGGAGCTTGGGTGGGTTTATATAGGAAAGGTGAGGGAATTCTTTATTATTTAAGTTTGGGACCCCTTATATTAAATTAATCCAAACCACAAACCAGCCCATTGTTTTTGCCCATGGTTTTTGTAAAAGGGAAGAGGAAAACAATATTTTATAAGTCCAAATTCCGAACTTCTTAAAATAATAAGGTTGCTATGTGGAGGTGAGTCACACTCCCATGGAAAATAATTTAAAAACACAAGGTGTTTAATAAGTCTTGAGGGATCCATTAATGCTTTGAAAAGTAAGTCAAACAAACCCAAAATCACATTATTTTAATGGTAAAACATATATTGGCCGAAAATAAAGCTTATAGTATTTTATTACATCACTATTGGGTCATTATGATGTCATAAAACACATTATATATTTAAACGATATTTAATTTTTACCCAAAAATTTGACTGTCTCAGAAAATTATGAAAAATTCACCATTGGATAATTTTGAAGTCCTGATTCCATAAATAACATTTATTATATCTAAATAATTTTCTAAATATGTTAATTTTCACTTTTAAAATAAAAACCGATATTTATCGAAAATTCACGGGTTTTCACAGAAATGGCTTTCAAACCTTAATAAAAATTATAATTGCGTTCATAAAATTATAAGATCATTTATATTTAATAAAAATTAATTTAATAATAATAATATTTTATTAAAATATTATTTAATTCAAAAATCCATTAATTTAATAAAATATATTTCTTAATTAAATAATAACTAAAAACACTATTTGTACTTTAAAAACTATTTACAATGTATAAATAATGACAAAAAGTATATACATTATTATATACAAAAAATAATGTACATGAACATAGTACTATCGATTTGTTACATAACCCCTTAAAACAACCGCATAAGACCTAAGGGTAAGGTGTGCGATGGTGACAGACTCTTGGGGGGGCTCGGATAACATCGCTCATGTGGTAATCTCTATCAACTTCCACTTTTCCCGTAGACGGTCCCGTTCGAGCTTGACATGATGAAGCTCAGCTTGGGATTGGTTAAGAGCGATGCCCAAAGATGCCACCTCTTTTCCAAGCTCTGACAAATGGGCTTCGTATAGAGCAATTATACTGGATGAGGTCATCGCTTCTTTTTTCTGAGTGAATTGGATTTGTAAAAGCCCTATATTTATACTAATCATGTGATCACTATTCAACGGCTATATTAGAAACGGTCAAAATTTTTAACATAAAACCAAAGAAGTTGACATTTTATATAAACATAAATATACATTTAATTAGATCAAGAGGGATTTCCATTAATGAAACTTTGGTTCGTTACAATATTCCCCCCTTAAGAAATTTCGCCCTCGAATTTTTCCTCTTCCCACACTAAAACAGATATGGGTAACTTAGCTTCATCATTTCATCTGATTCCCATGTCGCTTCTTCAAACTTTTGGTTTCGCCACAACACCTTGACGAGGGGCATTGTCTTATTTCGTATAACTTTTTCTCTACAATCTAAGATCTTCACTGGTTGCTCCTCATAAGAAATATCATCCTCCAACTATACCACCTCAGAAGAGAGTACATGTGAAGGGTCCGGTATGTACTTCCTTAAGAGGGATACATGAAAGACATCATGTACCTTGGCTATGGTAGGTGGAAGTGCTAGTTGATAGGCCACAACCCCAACACGATCAAGAATCTCGAAGGGGTCAATGTACCTTGGACTTAACTTCCCCTTCTTTCCAAACCTCATGACCTTCTTCCACGGAGATATGCGTAGAAAAACCATGTCTCCAAATTTAAACTCAAGGTCTCATCGACGATTATCTGCATAACTCTTCTGTCGACTCTGGGCTGCCTTGATATGTTGTTGAATGGTTTTCACCTTCTCCACCATTTCCTCAACCATTTCTGGTCCAAGCAGCTTACGTTCACTGACCTCATCCCAACACGCCAGTGTTTTGCACCTTTTCTCATAAAGGGCTTCATATGGTGCCATTTGGATGCTCGAGTGGAAACTATTATTATAAGAGAACCCAACCAGAGGAATATATTGATCCCATCCTCCTTTAAAGTCCATTGAGCACGCTCTCAACATGTCCTCAAGTGTTTGGATAGTCCGCTCGGATTGGCCATCAGTTTGAGGATGATAGGTCGTACTAAAGTTCAGTTTAGTATTCATATAATGTTGAAGACTCTTCCAAAACTTAGAGGTGAATCTTGGATCTCGGTCAGACACAATAGATAGTGGTACTCCATGCAGCCTTACCACTTCCCTGATATATATCAGTGCCAGTTGATCCAAAGATAAATCCTCCCGTATAACAATGAAGTGTGCAGTCTTTGTAAGACGATCCACAACAACCCAGATTGCATTGTTGCCTTTAGATGTCCTCGGAATTCCGGTGACAAAGTCCATGGTGATGTTCTCCCATTTCCATTCCGGTATGGGCAATGGTTTCATCATCCCCTTAGACTTCTTCCTTTCTACCTTCACTTGCTGGCACACCAGGCACTTTGATGTATATTCAGTGATCTCCTTTTTCATATTATCCCACCAAAAGTTCTCTCAGAGATATCGACACATCTTTGTTCTCCCTAGGTGAATAGAGAAATTTGAACTATGTTCATCATCCAAAAGTTCCTTCTTCAGCTCCGGACGTGATGGAACACATAGCCTTTTCCCAAATAGTACAATTCCTTCTTCATTAACATTAAACTCCAAGGATTACACTTTTTTTATAGCTTCCACTTTTTCTTGAATTCCCACATCATCCTTTTGAGCATCCTTTAACCTTTCCAAAAGAGATGGTTGAGCAATCATTTGTGAAAGTATTGATGATGTTCCCTTCTTTATGATTCCCATGTCCATCTTCATCAAGTATACGAAGATTGGATCCTTCTCAATTCTCATCATTGATAGAATTTTTAGGTCCTTTCTACTTAGGGCATCCGCCACCTTGTTCACTTTCCCAGGGTGGTAATGTATTGAACAGTCATAATACTTGATGAGATCTTTCCATATTCTCTGGCGCATATTAAGCTCTTTCTGTGTGAATATATATTTAAGACTTTTGTGGTCAGTATATATCTCACATTTCTCCCCATAGAGATAATGTTGCCAGATTTTCAAGGCAAAGATCACAGCCTCCAACTCCATATCATGCATTGGATAGTTTCGCTCATGTATTTTCAACTGCCTTGAGGCATATGATATCACTTTATCATTCTACATCAGCACACAGCCTAAGACCTTCTTTGAAGCATCACTAAATACCACAAAAAGTTCCCCACTTATGGGTAAAGTGAGCACGGGCGCAGTGATAAGCCTCATTTTCAACTCCTTGAATCTTTCTTCTCATTCATCACCCCAAGAAAACTTTACTCCCTTTCAAGTTAGCTTGGTAAGAGGGTTGGACAATCATGAGAAATTTCTCACAAATCGTCGATAATATCCAGCTAACCCCAAGACGATACGGATATCCGTTACCGATGTTCGCCTTGGCCATCCCTCAATTGCATCTGTTTTGGAGGGGTCCACAGATATCCCATTGCTTGTGATGATATAGAACAAGAATGAGACCTCCTTCAACCAGAACTCACACTTTCTGTACTTTGCATAGAGCTTCTCCTTGCGCAAAGTCTCTAGTACAGTTCTTAAATGCTCCTCATGATCCTCCTTGGTTTTGGAGTATATTATAATGTCATCTATAAAGACTACCACAAATTTGTCAAGGTAATCTCTAAAGACTCTATTCATCAAGTCCATGAAGATTGATGGAGCATTAGTGAGTCTGAAAGGAATTACTCTGAATTCATAGTGCCTGCATCTTGTGCAAAAATCATTCTTGGGGATATCTTCCTTCTTCACCCTTACTTGATAATATCCAGACCGCAAATCTACCTTGGAGAAGTATTGTTCTCCACACATCTGATCGAACAATTCATCAATTCGTGGGAGAGGATACTTTTTCTTTATCATGATTTTGTTGAGCTCACGATAATCGATGCAAAGGCACATTGACCCATCCTTGTTCTTGACGAAGAGGACTAGTGCACCCCATGGTGAAGCACTTGGGCGTATAAACCCTTTATCCAGATTCTCCTGTAGTTGTTTCTTCAGCTCTTCAAGATCCACGACAACCATTCTATATGGAGTCTTGGATATTGGTAGAGCCCCCGGTATAAGTTCAATTTAGAATTCAACATCTCTTCTAGGAGGAAGACCAAGCAGTTCCTCGGGAAACACTTCAGCGAATTCCCTCACAATAGGAATTTCCTCAAGGATGGTTTCTTCCTTGGACTCAATCATCTGATCCAGATACGCGTGCTCATAGGGTAGTAATATCAATGCTTGAGATGATGGAGCTAAAGGAGATTCATCTTCCTCCTTACACTTATAAAGAATCGGGGGTCGATTCTCCATATGGAGTGTGATTTCCCTCTCCCGAAAATTTATGTTGGATCTATATAAGGAAATTCAATCCATGCCAAGAATTGCATCAAATTCCACCAAAGGGAGTATGACGAGGTTCGCCGGGAAATTCAATACACAGATTATAATAGGGGAGGACTTATATTCATGGGATGCAATGATTGCCCCATTTGTCGTACTCATCGACATCTTCACTTCCATGATTTGTGGTGGTGCTGGGATTATTCTACTAAACTTTCAAGATATAAAAGAATGTGTAGAACCTGAATCAAAAAGTACGTTCGCTATTCTTGAATGAATAACTAGCATACCTGTCACCACTTCGTTGTCGGGGTTCACTTCGGCAGAAGTGATGGAAAAAGATCTTCCTTGCTACCTTGGAGGTTGTTGGTTGCCTCCGAAAACCCTTGGATTAGGGAACTGATTTGCAAAATGTCCTGGTTCTTTGCATTTGTAGCGTTGAACAATGCGTTGAGGTTCGAACGGAGCATTCCTCTCCTTTGTCGCAGTCGCGGTTCTTTCTTGCTGACAGTTAACAGCTAGGTGCCCTTCTCATCCACACCTAAATCATTTCCTCATCCCCTTGGAACAATTTCTAGGGTGCTTCTTTCTGCACTTTTGGCAAGTGGGGTGATGGATCTTCTTAGCACCATTGGATTTATCCATCGGACCACCAGCATTGAATTCCACCTTACGCTTCTTATCCCCATGATACCCCTGTGATTCTCTGATCTCCATTTCGACCTTGAGGGCACATCAGACAATTTCCTCATAGCTATCGAAGTCACGGATCGCCAATGCTTTCCACAGGCTAGGCTTCATCCCACCAAATAAGAGGTCAACTTTGCATTCGGGGGTTACGACAAAGCTATATGCGTATCGTGCAAGCCTTGTGAAGTTTTCCTCGTACGCTTCAACAGATTCTTCGTCTTTTTTCTTGAGGGAAAGGAAGTCCCTTTCCATCTGAAGCTGGAGGGTGCGCGGAAAATATTTATCAAAAAACATCTTCCAGAAATCCTTCCATTCCAACGCCTCGATCTCCTCCTCAGGCTTCGTATTTTTGATCAACGTCCACCATTGATCAGCTTCACCCTCCATACGATAAGCCTCCAGGAGAACCTTCTCTTGTTCAGAACATTGAAGGATGGAGAAGATCTTTTCAATGGAGTTGATCCATTTTTCAGCGATCGTGGGATCAGATGATCCACTAAAAGTAGGAGGTCTTTGTCTCATGAAGCTCTTGATAGCGACTTGTTATTTCTTAGGGGGGGTTGAACGTTCCTCTTGACCTGTGTATCTATTCAAATCTTGAGTTAGCTGAGAGAGAAGCGTGACAAAGTTCACGATTCCCGCTCCCATTGGATTGGGAATCTCATTAGTACAGTCATCACAACTGATCTTCACATCGGTTGTTAGCCCGAGTCCTCTTATTACCGACCATCAGCTGGAATAAAAGGAAATTTAGGAGTAACACATAAAGGGTAATCCAAAGACAAAAGTTGATGACTTATAAATAAATTTTTATTTCCTTAACTCATGAGTCTATAGGCTTCAATCTAGGCTTTTCATGATCTACTTTCTAACATATAATCTTAGGGGCATTTTTTTTAATTCCCTTAATAAGGGTTCATAATAAGATTGTGAATTTATCAAAACATATCCCCCAGGAGTGTTGTAACCAAGAGTGCATCAAGGCCCATTTTCGTGCACCATTTCCCATTCGAGTCTAGCTCAAAGCGGTGTTTTCGGGTTTTACCCCTAGGATACATCTGTGCCAGAGCCGCCTCTACCTGCTCGTATCCAGACAGGGATCTATTTGTTTGATAAACCAATTACTCAGTACTTACCAAAACTTAGGGATGTTTTTATTATACTTAGTCTTATCTCTAAGGCTTTACTAGGGTTTTCTAATCCTAATCCCAAAAATAACTAAACCTATCCTCTGATACCAACTATGACAACCCTGCTTTTATTACAACCTTAAACATGATTTATTACATAAAACTTCACTTGATAAAACAAAGAAGATCGAGAGGTTTAGTGTCTTTGGGACTTAGGATCATTACATAAAAACTTAAAACATAAATACAACATCTTTATTGAAAACTTCCTTTACATGACCACTACATTCCCTCGTACTTAGCATTGCATGGGATAACCTGAGGACATGAATAAGAAAAGGGTGATCTATAAAGCCCAGTAAGGGAGTACACATGGAATATCATGAGGAGTACAATACATGTTATACAATAGGCATATCAATAGATCATAAGAGAAACATGAACATAAAGGCATGATAAAGCATGATAATCATAACATGTAAATGTGGTAACAACACTTAACATGGAATTAGCATGAGCCAAGGCTCATTGCACAAAGAGCATGAGTAAATACTCATTGCACATAAAGCACGAGTAAACCCTATTTGCACTTGAATTATCATGAGTCAACACTCATTTCAAATGACGTATCATGATACTATACTTTACCCAATGCATTGGAGTGCTATAAGGGCGCACCCTTCTTAAACATTTTGTTTCATGCATAATTGTGCCACATGGATCATAAAACATGGATTCATTAAACATAATAATTTATTCCAAGATAAAGGAATGTGGAATTAATACATGAAACTTTATAATCAATAAGTAAATGTGCATAAATGTGAATACCCTTGATGGAGAAATGGGCATGGTATTCACTACACAATGGCATTGGCTTAGAAAATCGGTGTGATTTCGGCAGCGTAATGGCGTGACATAAGAATTCATAAAAATGGTTGATGAGAGAGAAAGGGGTGTCTCACCATAACTACATGAAACGGACAGTAAGGGGGTCATATAGATACATGTCCCAATAATTTTAATGGAATTTAGATTCATGATACAAAAGTATTGCTTGAATGTAAATGAGGAGAGAGAAGTTCCTTTCGGAATTTCGGCATAGTAATGGGTGTACATGGGAGGCATTTAATGAGAGAGAAAGAGGTCTCGCATCATTAAAACAATAAGAGAGAAGTATGGGGGAGGTGAGAAACCATACCCCAGCATTTATAATTGAAATTAAAAGGGCAAAACAACTTAAAGAAAATTGGACAAAATGAGAAAGGAAGAAAAAACCCTTACTTGGAAGTGTGCTTCCAAAGGCTTTAGAGAGGATTTAGAGAGGATTATTGGGAGATTGGATCACCTTGGGAGGATTCTAGAGAGAGTAGGGAAGAGGTTGGATGAACTCAAAAGGTTTTGAGTGAGGAGGAAGTGGGAGCTTGGGTGAGTTTATATAGGAAAGGTGAGGGAATTCTTTATTATTTAAGTTTGGGACCCCTTATATTAAATTAATCCAAACCACAAACCAGACCATAGTTTTTGCCCATGGTTTTTGGAAAAGGGAAGAGGAAAATAATATTTTATAAGGCCAGAGTCTGAACTTCTTAAAATAATAAGGTTTCTATGTGGAGGTGAGTCACACTCCCATGGAAAACAATTTAAAAAGACAAGGTGTTTAATAAGTCTTGAGGGATCTATTAATGCTTTGAAAAGTAAGTTAAACAAAACCAAAATCACATTATTTTAATGGTAAAACATATATTGGCCGAACATAAAGCTTATAGTATTTTATTACTTCACTATTGGGTCATTATGATGTCATAAAACACATTATATATTTAAACGGTATTTAATTTTTAACCAAAAATTTGACTGTCTCAGAAAATTATGAAAAATTCACCTTTGGATAATTTCGACGTCCTGATTCCAGAAATAACATTTATTTTATCTAAATAATTTTCTAAATATCTTAATTTTTACTTTTAAAATAAAAACCGACATTTATCGAAAATTCACGGGTTTTGACAGAAATGGCTTTCAAACCTTGATAAAAATTATAATTGCATTCATAAAATTATAAAATCATTTATATTTAATAAAAATTAATTTAATAATAATAATATTTTATTAAAATATTATTTAATTAAAAAATCCATTAATTTAATAAAATATATTTCTTAATTAAATAATAACTAAAAAAACTATTTGTACTTTAAAAACTATTTACAATGTATCAATAATGACAAGAAAGTATATACATTATTATATACAAAAAATAATGTACATGAACATAGTACTATTGATTTGTTACATTACCCCTTAAAACAGCCGCATAAGACCTAAGGGTAAGGTGTGTGATGGTGACAGACTCTTGGGGGGGCTCGGATAACATCGCTCGTGTGGTAATCTCTATCAACTTTCACTTTTCCCGTAGACGGTCATGTTCGAGCTTGACATGATGAAGCTCATCTTGGGCTTGGTCAAGATAGAAGCCCAAAGACGCCACCTCTTTTCCAAGCTCCGACGAGTGGGCTTCGTATGGAGCAATTCTACTGGATGATGTCATTGCTTCTTTTGTCTGGGTGAATTGGATTTGTAAAATCCCTATATTTATACTAATCATGTGAACAATGTTCAACAGCTATATTAGCAACGGTCAAAATTCTTAACATAAAACCAAATAAGTTGACATTTTATATAAACATAAAGAGACATTTAATTATATCAAGAGGGATTTCCATTAATGAAACTTTGGGTCGTTACAGGCTGGGTGGGTTGGGCAGGCTGTATAGGCTATGCAAGCTGCACAGGCTGTGATTATCTCATCAATTATTGAAACATAGCTAGCAAAACTGATTTAATTTTATCATACATAGACTCTTTCAGGTATTTAAGCTCATATTTTAAGGAATTTATTTTTGGGTCTCTTGATTTATTACTTTTATTACCAAAAACTTTCCTAACACTAACACCCACCTCATATCCTCTTATACAGTCGGGGTGTTCTAGATTTCCTAAAGCAGTAGCTAGGATGTCCATCCTAACCTTGGGGATAAAAGTCCTCTGCATCTCTTGGTCCTTAAGTTCATCCTGAAATGAAAAATTAAAATAGAATATTAATTTTAATTTAAAAAATACAAACATTCATTGAAAATAAAAATTAATTTCTTACAATTTTTTTCAACTACTTCCTTAGATTACTCTAAAATAAACTCTTCATTTTTGTTCTCTCTCTTTTCCATTTTTCATGGTGAGTGGGGGGAGATGGAGGACCAAAATAGACCTTGTCTGAACCATTAGTAAAATGAGATCTTAATGCATCAAACATGTATGAAATCATTTTATCCTCCAATAAATGATACCCTCCACATGATAAAGTATGAAGGTATACATTCTGTAATTGGATCTCTTGATGAGATCTCCAGGAGACCTATTACATAAAAATAAAATAATAGGTAATCAGTTAATATATAATAAATTTTACAATATAAAATATTTATCATACCATAAATGCTTCATCATGTCAAATGGAGATAAATTTATTTCATATATATGTATCTAAAACCTCATACTTGAGGCATGAGTTTTCATTTTGTAACTTCCCAAAAACATATTTTTTTGTCGATTTTGTTTTAAAATTTCTCCATTGAACCATAGCTAAAGATATGAACATTTTCTTAATTTCTTTCATTTATTCAAAATTGAATATCATCTATAATTGAATAAACTAAATATTAGTCATTTAAAATATATAATATTTAAAAAATTAGATAAAAATAAATCAATTGAGAAATTTTACTATTATGGAGTCTCACAGCTGCTCTTTCTCCAACTTATCAATGAACTTCCACTTAGGATATAAAATGTTAATCCTACAATGACTCTGTATGGTGATATAACTGGTAAATTGCATTGCATTTGGGTTAGTTGGGTTATTATTATCATAAAAATTAATATGTAATCTCTAGTATCCATGAGAAAGTGACAATTTTGGTAAATGTGTAATCCCACATTCACCAACTCTATAAATTGATTTCTCTATAGAAGGAGAATAAACCTTTTTGGGCTACACATCAGTAGTCCTACAATTATTTTTTTGTAAAGTAAACATTCGCATTCATTAAATAATTATATTACTAAATATTTAATAATATAAAAAAAGACATATACCTCGGTAAATTTTCTTATGCCTCTATGTATGTAATTAAAGTAAACAAATGTAATGAAATTCTATATACCTATATACTATTAGAAAATTGAATGTTTAAAAACAATGATTACAAAAATATGTAAGTAAAAAAATAGTGTCACACATGTGAAAGTTTAAAAAACTATGGAATGATTCTTAACCCTAAAATATACAAGTTAAACTATTAAATATAAACATAAATTTTAAAATGATGGAAAAATTTATAAATTTAAATATCACAGTTGCAAAAAAGTGTTTTTATATGCGTAAATTTAACAAAAACATAATGATGTACATCGGGTTTTTTGATCAAAAAATGTTTCACAATAACTGTTTAATATAAAATTTAACACAAAAATCATAAAAATAATCAATATATATATAATTAAACATCCAATAATTAATAAAAAATAGAGTTTTTATGCATGTAAATTTTAAAAAATAAATAAAATATAAATATTTACCTAGATAATTATGATATTAATTTAGTGTTTTCTCATATCCCTTCAATATTATCATTTCATACAACATGGACTATGTCTACATTATAGTCATTGTTATCATCTGTAAATCACATAATAAACGAATAAGCCTCATATAAATTCATAACATCATCATCATCCTCATCACCTAAATGAATTATTCTCCCTTGCAAAATGATGGACTACTGATCATTTTATGGATCAATGACATAAAATATTTATTTTTCATGTGTTTGCATGATAAATGGTTCTTATTTTGAACTAAATATTTTTAAATCAACTGGTGTAAACCCATAATAATCATGTTTCACACCACTATTATCATCAACCCAATTACACTTAAACACTTTGACTTGAAATTTAGTATAATAAATTTCCCATATATCCTTAAGAATTCCAAAATATGTTGTTGATATATAAATTGGGTTTCAATATTTTGCACTCGAAAAATGAATTGCTTTAACAATGACCGTTACCCCACTATTTTGAATGGTACTCTTGTCATATTGGTTTTTTGTGTAAAATGTGTACCCATTAATATCAAAATCTGACCATGTGATCACATTAAGATATGATCCCCCTAATAACCATTTCAATATTTTTTATGCAGATATATTTGTGATGAATTTCTCTTTAAACCATGAAACAAATGCCTTTTATGCTCAATCATAAACCACTTTTCATTTCTTTTTAGATAAAGTATCTTTAATTCAATAATATGTGATGATATATATAGTTGAACCTCATCTGTGTTGTTTAAAATGTATAAATTTGTCTGCGTCACTTAATTACATGGAATTAACTTTACCTTGAAGCCTCAAATCCCTCTACCTTCATTATCAACTATCATATGTTAGGATATAGGGAGACCAATATACTCTATTTTATACAAATAATTAGTATATAAATCAATCACCTCTTATGATACATACCTTTGAATAATAGAGGCCTCTGGTCGATAAGGATGTTTAACATATCCCTTCAAAATTTTCATATATCTTTCAAAAGGATACATCCAACATAAATAAATAGGACCATATATCTTTATCTCAAGCACCAAATGAATCACCAGATGAACCATTATATCAAAAATCATATGTGGTAAATACATTTATATTTGAAAAAGTATAAGAGTAGCATAATTCTACAACACATCTAAAAAAATTGGATCAACAACATTACTATAAATAGATTTGAAAAAATTATATAACCTGATGATGGTCTTTCTGACCGGTGTCAGTAATATACCGCGTAATGCAACCGGTAGTAGTTATTTCTTCAATACATGACAGTCATGGGATTTCACACCTATTAATTTACAATACTCCAATGACACCAAAATTTTCACATTTGAATAATATACACTGGGTACTTTAATACCATGCGTACAATAAAAAAATCATCTTCTCACTCTTTCTTAATGTGTGATAAGCTGGTGGTAAATATGTTTTTTTTTCTTTCATAGTGAAAGCTAACTCCAAATGTATTCCCAATGATATGAAGTCCAATCTAGCTTTCAATCCATCTTTTTTCTTTCCTTTTATGTCTAAAAAATTTCTGATCAAACTATCACATATGTTTTACCCAACATGCATAACATCAATGTCATTTTTTATCTATAAAAATATCTAATAAGGTAGCTCAAAAAATATAGACAGATTATTCTAGATATTTTTTTAATGAAAAAAACTTCCTTTATTTCCAAATTTTAAATCAATATTTTTCACCCTATCATAATATTCTTCTACTGACAATTGTTATGGAAGAATATTATATCCTTGTAAAGCATTAAATGATTTTTTCAATCTATGATAAGGATGATAAATTCACAAAAATCTTTGATGTCCCATTTACACTATCTTTCTGTCATTCTGTAATTGATAATATGAAGTCTCTTCTTCATAGATTTGACATGTTTTATGTCCCTTAACATTGTATCCAAATAAGTTTTCATATGCAGGAAAGTAGTTTATAGTGAACATTATCATAGCATGAAAAATAAAATAATATTTCTTGTATTCATAAAAAACCGTAACACCTATCTACTATAGAAGTTTCAAATCATCAATCAATGGTGAATGATACACATAAATATCATTTCCCAACTATTTTGGTCCAAAAATAATCAAACTCATCATAGTGTATTTTTTTCATACATATCTATGGGGACAATTTGTAAACTACAAAAAAAATAGTCCAAGAGATATGTTGGATAGTGAAGGCTCCAATATAAATTCATTCCATATATACACAGTCCCATTCTAAGATTTATAACTTCACTTCCAAAATCAAGAAATTTTTTATCAAATCTCTTCCACTATATTGAATCAGTAGGGTGGTGTAAGTTACTATCAGAGATGTTATTGTCTATATATCCTCTTAGCCGTTTTTAATCAATTGAATTTGCAAATGGATTATTTAAATGAGGAATTATTAAAAGATACTAAATTTATTTATTATGAGGTTTGATTCTAGTATCTGAGAATGAATCTGAGTTGAATTATTGGAATTATTGGAAGAAATTATTGTAAGGTGCCAAATTTATTTAGAAATATGTTAGATGTCAGTACCTGAGAATGAATTAGAGTTTAATTTTTAATCCATGATATATAATGATGTCCCACATTTAGAAAATTTTGATAAATATTCATATTCCTTCCTATACAACACACAATAATTGGGAAAATCATGTATCTTTTTATAACCCAATCCCATTGGGAATAATATTTTCTTTGCCTAATAATTGGAATCTAGAAGCTTGTTTCCTTATAAAAGTATCTCTTTTAAGAGTTCAAGAAAATCAAAGAAAAATTTATCACTCCACCCATTTCTTACATTCAAGTTAACTAATACCAAAACTACTGATAACACTATATATTTAGTGCAACATAAGAATAATGGTTTCTTAGAATCTCTATACAATCATTCAATAGTTTCTATTTTTTTATGGTTTCAACACCAACATCATGAATAAATTATTCAATGTGATCCACTGTCTCATCTTAATATTTTCATCAACATTAGATTTTGAATTTTCCATTCACTACTAGAAAAATACTCTGTTTCCACACATCTACTAACACGGTTTACTAAAACTGTGGAAATAGGTTCTCTACTACCACGGATTATTTTAAACATGTGGCAACACATATACTCCCGATTGAGTTACTCCACAACCTGTCCCTCCCTCGATCGATCCCCCCTATCCTATCATGGTCGAACCCACCTCCTCTACAGATGCTCCCCTCTAGCACCTCCCATCCTCTGATGTGCTACTGATGATCCTCCTTCAATGTAGGCAGGCTACCTCTTCACTGACGCGGCTCTGACACTACCTCCCCACCTCCGTGCTAACGCAACTCCAAAGCGACCTCTCCACCTCCCCATGATCCAACTCCTTCGATGCAGCTCTGACACGGTTTTGACACAGTCGCCCCACCTTCCTTGAACCTCTGCCTCTCCTCAATAATGATTGGGATCTCCCCGTTCAACTAGGGTTTCAGAGGCGGTGAGCACCATAAAAATAAATTTAGGCTTCCCCAAACCTCTACCTCTCATAATTTCTCATTTCTATCAACCAAAAAAAAATATTCTAGAGTTCTATATAAATATCAAGTACCCTTCATATCATTCTCATATTTTTATCAAACTACACATTTCATATTTCTTTCTCACTGAATCCACTCAAGGTGAACTTTTACAATTAGTCCACACAATACAACAACTCATGGTATTCCCTGTAGTATAAGGCTCACTGTGTCGAACCTACAACATCTCAAAATTAACACCTAGAAAAAAAAATAGTGTATTTCCATTTATTTCACTCCTCATGTGGTGTAATCTTCATTTTTTAAGCATGTGTCATCTTAGTATCTTACATATTCCACCATTGGAACATCAAAATAAATAGCATGAGTAATAATAAATCTAATTTATTATGATATTTAATGTCATTTATGATTCATGCACATGGTACTAGGTAGTTTTTCTATGGTATTGTTAATCTTAAATATCTATGTTTGGATTATATTTGGTTGATGGACTCCATATTTTGATTGAATCTTTTTGTTTTATATATTCTTATTTCTAATATTTTGTAATGTTACTAATACTCTTGAAGAGTTGTTATAGTAGTGTTATAAGGCTTAGTCAATTTAATTATAAGGAAACGTTTTCTTCCAATAATTTTTATATTAAAATTGTTCTAGAGTATTTGATATTTTTTTATTGAATTTTTTTAATGATATGGTCTATTCTAATTTGATTTCATGCCTAATTTTGTAGAATGATTTTCAAACATTTATTTTTTAAATGATCATAGAATACTATGATCAAACAAACTCTATAAGCTTATAAGATTATCATTGTTCGATATCCATACATTATTAAGATCGTAGATACTATAAGTAACTTTATAAAATATTCATTTTTATGTTTTTAGGTCAGCATAATTATAGAATAATCTATTTAAGTGGTAATTTTTTTCTTCCCAAATTCATAGAAAAATATTAATTTTTCATTTTTCCTTATAATAAGAAATAATTTTTTCCCAATATATACTCAATAAGTTAATTAGTTGATGTACAGTGTATTTTTAATTACTTAAAATCTCCACTATTTCCCATTGAAATTTTTGTGCAATGTTCAGGTCAATCTAAGAACCCTATTCAACAACATTTCAGTATTCTAGAACGAATCCCTCAAAGACCTTAGTAATTGTATGTGATCCTCGCTAGGATCCCTGTCTAGTTTCCTAGTAAAAAGACCCACTTCCTTCATCACATGAGATGTGATTTGGGCTAATACATCCAACTACCATTCTAAAATCAATTATCCCTATTTAGTTTTTGTTTTCTTTTAATAGAAGTTGTTCATGGACTGATAAGGCATAAAAATTATTTTATGCATTTTCAATTATTATTTATATTATTTCCCTAATTTTACATCAATATTTCTTTATTTTTAGATTATCCTTGAGGCCCTAGTTCATTTATATTGTCCAAATAGATCTATAAATATTTCTATATGGATAAATAATTTGATAGATGGATTACTGTTATACACTATTTAAACCTTTTCATTTATAACTCTATATCCACAATATAGATCGGTTGGTCAACGTCATGCATTTTTAACATAACAAATAGTTATTAATGGACTATCTTGTAGTGGATTTAGTTAAGATTTTGTTGTTTCGTCCATGGGGAGTGTTGTTTTCACAAATTATGGAAAAATACATCCATTTCTTGAGAGGAACCATTTAAAGGTATGTTTTTAGTTTCTTTATTTTATACTAGAAATAACCATTAAAATGGATAAATGTTGGTACTTGGAGTTTTTTCAGGTATTAATATGTTTTTTTGTAAGAATTTTCAACTGACACACTATTTGTTTCTATAACCCAAAAGATCACTATATAAAGGAATATGTAACCAAACTAAAAAGTTCATGTATTAAAATTTATTACTTTAAAATATTGAATTTTTTTCCTATTATATTCTGAGACCTTATTATTTTCATACTTTTTAATTTATAGAGTGACATTTAATATATTTGGAGGATCTTGTTTCTATGTAACTTTCATATCAGTGGAAAGAGAAAATAATAGAAAGATAAATCCCAAAGTTGTGAATCACTATGAAAATGTATGCATTTATTTTTCATGAAAGGATCATATTAATGAATATAATTTTATCTTAATTATTTTAAAAGAGATATTATTAAATATTTCTTATAACCTGGATAATTGATCAGGACTATATGATGGTAGATAGATCCCATTCCTTGAAAGGTTTAGAAGCTCTTTATTTCAAATGGAGCCTCACATCTATCCAGAGGACAATTCTAAGAATTTATTAATAGAAAAATGGTAGAATAATATAAGGGTGCTTCTTCATCTACCAATCCAAAGGAGAATGTATCATTGACATGTATTTCATTTTTACCTTTTTAAGGATGTTTATAGATAGAGAAGGATTGTGAGATAGAGGAAGTTAGCACAGGTCTAAGGTTTATAAGAGAATGGGAAACATGAAATTAGTTGATTATTTATAATTTTATTTATTTATTTATTTATTCAATCTTAAATTCCTTGATATAGTTTCATTATAGTTTTATATTTGTGCTATTGCGAATTCAAATACATATGGCAATGAGGTCTTAAATTAAAAATTTAAACAAATAAATAAATTTATTAATATTTTATCCACTTATGTAAATATTTTTACATAAGGGAAGATCATACTATAGATTCCTAGTTTGAAACCCCCATTAATGGAAAAAATCATTGAATTTTGAAAAATTTGAATACCACACTGATTTCAATATGCATACATATATGCATGATTCTCATGCCAAATAAATGGTTTAATTTTAGTGGTTTTGTATCAATGGTGAATAAGATTATTTCTTGAATATAATATCTACATGTTATTATATTCATTAATCAATTTCTCATAGGCTGAAATATGTAAATATATGTGAACCCGCTACTTAGCACTCAAGATGCAATGTTGTGCAGGGATATGGATTTCTCTTTTGATGTGATGTAGGTTTGTATAAAAAAAATTATTATAAAATTTGGATTATATATTATTTACATGAACATATTCCATTTCATTCAATCACAATTATATATATCAAATTGTTCTATTATCAATGATTATGTTTCACATAACTGTTCACATGCTTCATCACATTGGCTACTTATAGATTTTATCGTTTGTATTGTGCATGCTAAAAAAAGTGGTATTGGTTCTAATTATAAAAAAACAACTTAAATTCTAGAAGAAAATCACTTAATTAAGTTGAAAAAACATTTTTCAATAAAAAATATAGAAAACTAGTACAGATGCATTTATCAAAAGTGATAAGTGTTAAATTAGTTTTCATTTAGTTTCGTCAAAAAAATCCTATGAGCATCTTATCCCAAAGCTTTCCTTCTAACACTATCAAGCCATTGATGATCTTATAATTCACTCTCTTCTTCTTTAAATTGCTATAATTCAATTTTATCTTGTATAGAACTGTATTTCCTAAAAATCTACTCATTTTTTTATATCAAATTTTAAAATTTTGATACATCTAGAAAACATTTGTTATGTTTATTTTCACACATGTAGTAATCTGGAATTGATTATTTGTCAAATAAATTTTCATACAAAAAAGTTTTGTTGATTCCTCCTTTTATTTAAATAGTATTTAAGAGTGTTTTGGATTACCAACTAGTTTGGACAATACACCTTACATTACATTAGGCCCTTTTTATCACATTTATATAAGAAGTCATTAAATCTCACTTCTGTTCACATTATTTCCTTATAGGTGGTTTCTTATGATGAGGCTGGTTCTATCCACCATAATCGAAGGTAGTGAGTTCTACATAAGGTTTGAGTAAGGTTTATTCCATTTTTATTCTTTGGCCCAATTTTAATTAGGGAATTTGTGATTTTTGGGTTCCCTGTATTTTTTTAGTGCATTTTGGATCTCATTGAAAACATAGAACCTTATTAATATACCCATCTTATTATTTTGAAAATGTGAAATGGAATATTGAATGATGATAAAATTATATATTATGTTTGGTATTTGAAACTCCTTAATAATATTTACTCCTCTCCATGCTTAACTTGTAGATATTATATTTTTTTGGAATTAATGTTATGGAATTCTGGGAATGTTCATGATTTATGCTGTGTTGATATGATATCTAGTATATCATTGAGATGAATGTACACATTTTTATATTAATAAGAATGATGATTGGTATACTAGATTTATACTTGAAGCATGATAATTTATATATATTTCATGAGCAAGATAGAAGGTTTATGTGCATATCTGTTCTTATTATTATAAATTGTTAAATCATGTTAGTCAAATATTGACATACTAGTACATTATATGGGATAATTTTTTTGAGCCCTGATTGAGTATATGTATTACCCTATTTCACAAGATGGTTGTTGGCCCTAATTTTATATACACTTTCCCATTTCCATACAACATACTTATGGATTACTCTAGAATTGCACCTAGGTGGGATGGGCTGTAAGACAACCCAATCCCCAGCCTGGATGGGATAGATCGAAATATTGACCAACCTACAACTTGATATTGATATCTAGAATTCCACATACTAGTATGGTCAGTTGAGTTCAGGTATAAACTGAAGTGATATATTATTAAAATTGTTTATGCCTAACATTCTTTACTAAGCATAATTTGCCTTAAAGACAATTGACCCTTTTTGGAATTACACTATTATTTATATATTCACATAATAACTCCATGAGTTAATATATGTTATTGTGATCTTTACCAAGGATTACATTATCACTCACTATACATAACACCTTTTGTGTGTGAAAATTGAATGCATTATGTTTCAGGTAATTGAAAGTGTCCTTTATAGTTGAGTGTTGATTTCTAGTGATAGTTTGAAGTTTTATCCGCTATCTTATAGACTATTAAGTAGTGTGTTGTATACAGAGTATGTAATAATTTATTTAATGTATCATTTACTAATATATTAAAAACTCATTAAAATTTATTCCTTTCATTTTGTATTTCAGTTTAGTTATTGATGTTTTAGTGATTATATTTTAAATTTTTTCATGCAAATATGAGTTTATATGTTAATTTTGGGGTATCATATACTAGGATGGACAACCTGATAGAGTTGAATAGAATTTTCAACTCACCAAAAAATAGTCTTTGAACCTGAACTTTTGAATAACTTCAAACATGAAGTCCCAATTTATAGAGTCAAAAACATTGTTAACATCAATCTGAAGAGAAATTCTACCACTGTTAGGAATAATAACATTTCTAAAGAAAATATAAATCATTTTTAACAAATCATATATATAGCACCACCATGAAATCCATTACTATATTCCCAGTTTGTTTTAATTTCATTTAATGAACATCTTTATCATTGGTTCGTTTTTTTGAATCTTCCCACCTACCTTAAGCATGGGAACTTTATTTACTTCCACATTTTTTTCTTTTTGAATATAATTTATCTGAATATAATTACTAGATTCATTTTCATTTCTTTGATTATTTTTTATTTTATTAGTTTATGTATTTGTGTGTGTGTGGATTCAGGAATTTCTACTGTGTGTGTGTGGATTTAGGCATTTGCAGGTAAAACTAATTAGTTTTTCCCTTCCCCTAACCACAAAAAAACTTGTCACAGATAATGATAATTATGAAGACTAGAATTATACTTTTAACTTCCTTTCTATTTTTTCATGTGCACCTAAATTACTATAAATAAGGCGGTTTAGTTTCCTGCTTCAAGTCTTATGTCTTCAATTTTATTCTTCAACAAATCTTGTGGCCTTTAACTCCTCCTAAAATCTAGGAATTAACTTCATCACTACATTTATTTTTTATCTTCTATGATTTTTTCTTATCTAAGTACCTACTTCCATTTTTTTCATTAATTTCATCAAGATAGTAATCTACATGCTATAGGTGCATTCTATTTTCTAACATATACCAATATTTCATATTGCATATTAGAAAACCATACACTGGATATTATTCAATTAATGGACTGAATATGCTTCAAACATTAAATATTTAATCTTATGGATTTTTATTTAGTATCATGAACTGAATATGAATTTTACTTTTGATATTCATGAAATTATATTTCTTGAATATATATTTAGTTTTTCAAAATGTATGTTACCTTATTTTTGTATATACTTTTTGTTTTTGCACTAAACAATTTCATTAAATTCTCTACAAAATCATTTCTTTTATTTACTAAATATATCTGCAGTTTGTCCAGATGTATTCAATGTTATTCAATTTTAATAAAGAATTTAGTTTTATTTACCTAATATAATAATGTGATCTCAATTACATAATATATTCATTAATTTTTATCTTTTGACTTTGTATCTAATACCATTTACTAAATACAAGTATAAAATTTCAATTATCAATATAAACATCAGTTTATATTGAATAATCATGCAATTTAAATAACTTAATATTAATTTAATTTAAATATGTCATGTTCATGTTGTCTATATTTTAGATTATATTAATATACATGTTTTTTCCTTTTGTATTCATTATCATGATCAGAAGTTACAGTTTATATTACATTATATTTCAGTTTATAGTTCAATATGATATTGCAATTTATATTGTACTGAAATTTTAGTTTATATTTAAATTTATATTTCCATTTAAATAAAAATTTATATTAAAGTTTATCTTGAAGTTTATATTGCATTATCATGTAATGGATTTTAATTTTTCTTACAGTTTTCACTGCAGTTTTTATTAATATACTTGATATTTCCTTGGGTAAAGTCAATTTCTTTCTTTATGCATTATCATGTACTAAAAGTGAATTTTATATTCAATACATATGCAATTTCATTTTATTATTATACAAGATATTTCTATAAATTCATTCATTTTCTTTTACTAAACATGCGAGCAATATTACTAGGTTCATTTTCTTACAACACATAATATGACAGTACTTTGTAATTATGTAATCATGTATAAGTAATTGAAGTATGTTATTGAGTGTTCTATCACCACACTACATTGAAGTTTGTTATTGGGTTTCAAATTGATTTATTTTACATTTCTCTATAATTTAGTTCACAAGAAAGGGTCTACACTGGGAAGGTCTTGTGAAATTATTAAGACTCCACTAGATAAGATTATGTCTCTCTCCACGCCTCCCCCATTATTTCAAACTGTCACGGTCCTTTCATGAACATATATTCTATAGGGATAATTTAATGATTTTAAATAGTTGGTAATTCATAAGTTCTCTAGAGGAGGAAGGTTTGATATATTCAACAATCAATGACCACCACTATAAATCAATGGGAATGGGTTGAGCAGGTGAGTAGTTCAATCTCTTTTCCTTAATCAGTCATCACACAATTGGTATATATTAGTTAGGTTCATCAAATCCTATACATATTTAACAATTTTCATAGATTATTACAACTTTAATGATAGAGAATGTTTCTACATTCAGTTTGCAAATGTTGTTCTGAACTTTTAATTTGAATAGATTTGATGTACATATTCATAAAATTTTCCATTGTATATGTTTAAAAATATATAGATCAATACATTTTACATAGTTTTTGTTAATCATTTTTTACATATATATTTGTACAATTCATCAAATCCTATACATATTTAACAATTTTTTAATTTTAGCACATCTATAATGAATAGAATGTTTCTCAATTTCAGTTTGAAAATTGTGTTTTGATCTTATTTAGTATTAAAATTATCATCATCTTATAATGTCTACAATCACTCTTATGGTTGAGAATATTAAATATAAAAAAATTTCATAACCTATTCATTCTTTATGCACACTGTAAGCATATAGATAGAAAACATGATATATTGTACCACTGTAGATGTATTAATCCATTTAACATATTTACAACTGTAATAATGTGTTTCTAATTCTTGCATATTACTTTGATAATATTTTACATTACCTACCAAAAAATTCATAATCATTAAATTCTCTTCAACCCTATAAGTGTGGCTTGAGTTGTTTTTGAATTGTATCATAATTTGTTTCATTACTTTTCCCTCTATATTGGATTGACTTACTCAAACTACACAGTGATAAGTAAGTTATATGATAAGTACAAAGACCAATCATTTATTTTTGTATGTATTTTTTTATATTGATAAACAAATAGGAGTGATTTATTTATTTTGGTTATCATTGATTTATTTATTTTGGTTGTCGTTCAGGGTTGGAAAGTTTGGAATTATCATACATTCAATTAGGAGCACAAGAACCTAGAAAAAATGAACATATTGTGTAATTTTCTTGCAGACACTACAAGGTTGTGTTTCCCATATTTTAAAAGGTACTGCCGTTAATAAAATTCATGTAATCAGATCTAATTTTACTTATTTTAGAGTTGTCTAATTTTTGTATTTCTGATTTGAGACTGAATGACCTGAGATGATTCGGACCAATATGAATTTCCAAACAGCTTCGCCACTGTACAAGTTCATTAAGTCATGCAGATGGGGGTTGTTTGGGGATGACCTAAAGTATAATTTATCTATTTTCCTTTCATTATACATTTATACGTCCATTTAAAAAATTTAGAAACCTTTTAATTCATTTTTGTTGACTTTTTTTTGTTCACTGACCTGGTTATGTGTGTAAGACCCACCAGTTACATGTGATGACTGTTACCAAAGGGTTTTCGGTGAGTTCATGAATATGTAAAAGGTCCTCTCAAATTGATTCTTTGCTTCCATATTCTTTTACTATAGGTTGTGTATTAATAGCATACTGCAACTGAGTATGAATCTATTTTCTTTACTAGATTTTTGTTGATAATGGGCTCTGTCACCCTCATTTTTATCTCAACTCAACTGGTACTATAATGGATGAAGATGATGTTTATATTTTTTATCTGAAATAAATCAATTTTTATTGTGTGTGTGTGTAGATTCAGGCATTTGAAGGTAAAAAAATTAGTTTTTTATACCATATAAAGGATATAGCCACGATTTTAATGATGGTAGTATCCTCTAATTTCCATAGTTAAATCATGGTTATATCAAGGAATAACCATAGTAAAAACCATGGCTATATAGGAACTACTACCACAGTTTTAACCATGGTAATAGGTAAGACCTATTGTAATGGATCTAGTGGCCACAATTTTGGAAAACCATGGTCATAGGCTATTGTCATGATTTTTTAGCCTACGACCACAATTCTAAACCATGGATGTAGGTGAATTTTCTAGTTGTGATTCTTTCACCATTTCAGATCTAACATGAATAATTATGTCTAAAACCATAGAAAATGAGATGGTCCTTGATTTATCTATAATTTAACTTTCTCATATTCAAACACTTCATGCATGGACAAAAAATCAAATCTATGTTTTGAAGATTTCATTTAGAAAATTCCAAGAAATCATCAAATCCCTTTTCATATTCATCAATGATTCTTTGTAAATTTAACCAATTAATATCCATTAAACATCTAATATCATAGTATAAAATATGAATATATTATAACATATAAACTTTTAAATATATATATATATATAAACAGATAAATTTTAAACATAAAAACATATAATCTAAATGATAGGTGATCAAATGGGAAATATCTATGATTATTGGGAATCAAATCAAAAAAAATTACTATGGGAATTTATTTTATTTAAATAGTTAATTATAAACTATGTTTGATGATCTTAGTAAAGAAATAGGGATATTTTTTTTAAATTTATATTCCTTATTTTTAAACGACTATCACGCAACGTTGCTTCCATTCTGCCTAAATACTTCAAGATAGTCATAAATATTCATATTTAGTTAACCTAGAATAAATAACGTTAAACAAAAATTCAAATTTTTCATCATCAACAACAAATTTAAATTTAATAGGGTAAAAAATCTAGGTTAAATGAAGCATTGACTATAATAAGAAGAAAATTGAAAGAGCTCATTGATTGAAATCCCCAAACACAATATGGTAATATGGGAGAGAAATCAAGTAAACATTCATTTTCACCATAATATAATATGAAATCATTTCGAAAAAAATGACTCTTCTAATATATTAAACCCGTAATTTTATCCAACTTATTTGTTTCATAAAAATATTTAGGAAAACTATTACCATATAGTAATATGAACCAATTTTAAGAGGAACCTATGATAAACGTGTAATATGATAGGTATGATAAAAAATTACCAATAGTCATTTTCTCCACAACTCATGCATAACCTATAAAAGTAAATCTATTTCATTCTAGTTTAAAATAAAACTATAAATATAATATTTTCACTTTTATTAAAAACTAGTCACATATCATCAACATTTGAAATCATTTAATATAAATCATGAAAGTTATATATTTAAAAATAATATGGACCTCTAAGCTATTAAATAAATGAATCATTGATACAAAAAATAAATTTTAAAATGTCACATTAAAACTACCCATGTATAATAAAAATATAGGAAAAGTCCAATCCTTTGTAATAAAGGCATAAGAGATGGATTTATTCTTTTAAAAAGAACACCAATGGTAATATAGATCAATCATAATACCCACAAAAACAATAATGAAGACTCAACATAAAATAATCCTAAATCAACTATCATGAAAATAGGGGAATCATAGTCATCATATTATAATCAAGATCAGTAATCATTGGAACACATAGGAGCTCTGGGAATAATCTAGGACAAAACTAAAATAGAATCCATCTAATCGACACCAAATATAATTCAAAATTAAAAAATAAAATAACTTACAAAATTTATATTTCGATAATGTAAAATTGATCTTAAATATAGATATACTCCCTTGAATTCAATGATAGGATGAACACTGTAAGATTGAAGAAACGTGTTTTCAAAAATTAATAAGAAAAAAGAACAAAAAAACCTTCAACTTCGGTTATCGGTAAACCAAAATAGGGTTTTCGGGGACTAAATATCTTTTTGGATCATGAAATAATTATAAAGGGTGAAATATTTATGATCAATGGTGGTGCAAAGATAGTTAAAATGGACTAAAATTGGCTTAAAATATCTTCAGGTGGATGAGGGTTCTGTGGTCGACTGAAATAGGGTTTTCAAGAAAAAATCTATCTATGGATCGTGAAAAAATTCCAAAGGAGGTGATATTTAGGATCAATGAGAGTAAAAATATGATTAAAATAAAGAAAATCAAGATCAAAGAATGGTGGGTGGTATTGATGCCTTTAAAGGTCAAGAGGAAATCATGATTTGAAAAATGTTGAATGAGGGTTCAAGCTCGGTGTGTTTTTTAAAGTGTTTCAACATTGGTTTTTCTATGTTGAAAGTTTTTTTAATTAGTATTTGATATCATTTTTTGTAAAAATTGATGATGAAATATTTTATTTTTTTGATGTTTAACTTCGGTTTTTTCAAAACTGACGTTAAAAGTTCTTATGTAGAACCTTTAACGTTAGTTTATTTAAAACCCAATGTTAAAAATTTCCTACAAAACATTTAACATCGAGTTATATAAAACCTATGTTATAACTAAAATTTTAAATCCAATATTTCTAATAATTCAAGCATCAACAACTGGGCACTTTCCCTTGTCCCTACCTGCATCCATACAATATGCCCGAGTACCATCGGTGGCCTGAATAGGATGTGAGATAAACTCAGTAAGTCACCACCAATGGTGTCTATATATACCCAGTCAATGCATATAATATGAGCAATGTGCATATTTAATAATAGTAAGTGGTAATAAAATTTGTAAAAGGTTGTCGCTGGTTTCTAAAGGACACCAAGTTGACACTACCTACTTCATCCCATGTCGGGAAAACCTCTAAACAGATGTCACCACAAACATATAAATATAAGATTATATGTGTGTATGCATATATATGTTCTATATATATATAAGGATGTTTATATCCATATATATACATATGTAGTGCCAGATAGGACCCAAGGCGTAACCCAGGTGTCCATGTCTAGTCACCAGGGTCTCATAAAGTAGTAGGGGATGTCATGCTCAAGTATCATAAGTACAAGGGACGCCATGCCTGAGTATAAAAGGTGTAAGGGATGTCATTCCCATATCTCATAAAATTAGGGTCATTATGCTTAATTATCACATGTATAAGAGACTCCATGCCTGAGTATCATAAGTATAAGGGGCATCATGCCCGAGTATCATAGGTGTAAGGGATGTTATTCTTGAGTATCAAAAGTATAAGGGACTTCATGATCATATCTCATAAAAGTAGGGATGTCATGCTCGTATATCATAACAGTAGTAAACAGTCAAAGGCTTTAGGAAGATCCAATAGATAGTCCATAGTCTATTAGAATTCCTCTTTAACAAGGGTGTAACCATTGTTCTATTTAAACATGTGATGTTGTCATACCACTCACTTTCTATTCAATTCATTATAGTAATCTCAATTAGGAGTCATGCCAAAACCATGTAGAAGATGGTTTGGTCACTTAAGAATTTATAATAAAAAAGTAAATTCCATAGGCACACCTCAATCAGTGTCAACAGTCGATGGTGACCTATCCCAACATGAATAAAGGGACACTGGGTCATTTTTATCAAGGATTTCAATTTAAATGAGGCATAAGTGTATTTTATAGGAAATGTACAAAGAATCCAGTGTGCGACATCACAACACATAAATAAGGCAACAAGACACGAGGGATAATTACTAGACCACCTACCTTATGCTAATGGGGGAACACTCATCCAGTATCGGCCTTTGATTTGGTCAAGACACTACAAAAAAACAGCAGATTGGCGGTGGTTTTTTAGACGGGGTTATGCACAACCACCTCTAAATTCATTTTAGATAGGGTTATTCACAACCCCATCTAATTTTCTTGACATTTTTTCTTTGTAATATTTGGTTGAATTTTAGAGACAGTTGTGTCAAAACCACCGCTAATTTAATAATTAGTGGCCCTATATGTTTGGTTGGATTTTAGAGGCACTATATATATAACATGGAAATTGTTTTTTAAAGTAAATAGCGGGGGTTCACAGCCCCCTCTAATCTCTTAAATTAGAGGGGGCTCATGAACTGTCGTTAATCCCTTAGATTAGAGGGGGTTTTGAACCCCTTATAATTTAAGAAATTAGAGGGGTTGTGAACCCCCTCTAATTTATGACATTAGAGGGGGTTCATGAACCGCCACTAATCCCTTTGATTAGAGGGAATTTTTAATCCCCTCTTAATTTTTATTTATTTTTTAAAATAAATCTCATATAAATTGAAATTTTATAATATATATATGTGGGTGCGCATGTGTGTGTACATATATATATATATACACAGACATTGCATAAAAAAATTATATAAATGTATTTAAATACATTATAAACACACACACATATATATAAAGACATTATATAAATACTTTAAATAAATAATTATACATCTAAACAAAAATATATACATATATAAATATTGGCATACATAATATAAATGTAATTATAAATATATTTATTCAGATATATAAAATTTATATATGGTTTTATAAATACTATACATTTATATTATGATTTATATTATACATATATTATATTAAATATATTTTTATTGTATATTTATGTATAAATACATTTATATTATATTATGTATACAAAAAAATATAATATAGACAAAATTAAATATTAATATTAATATATATATTATATATATTATATTATAAAAAATTTATTAAATATAAATTTATATATATTATATAATTATTATATATATATATATCAGTATTCCATATTAATTATAAATTAATTTAGTGTGTATATATGTATATCATTTAATTATATTATATATTTCTAATTATATGATTGTATTTAATTGTATTTATACGAGTAAATAAATATAATTATATAATTTTATGTACATTTATATATATATTTATTTATATAAATTGTATTTCATATAATATTAATTATATATAACATAAAAGCATAAACATGTTATATAAATATATACATAAATATAATTTATTTAAAAAATAAACCATATAAAAACTCAAGCTTGTAGTTTTTATAATTTATATTATAATAATAATAAATATATTTTTAAATAATATGTTTGTGGTTTTATATTATATAGAATTAATATTAAAAAATAGAAATGTATACAAATAAATATATATTAATGTACATAATATTATACAACTATATTTATTGAAATACATATATATTAATGTACATGATATTATATAATTATATTTATTGAAATACATATATATATTAATGCACATAATAATAAATATGTGTATTGAAATATATTATATAAATATTTTTATAAATTGTATTTCATATAATATTAATTATATATTTGTATAAATTGTATTTCTATGACATTATATAAATATTTGTATAAATTTTATTTCATATATAATATTTGTATAAATTGTATTTCATGTAATATTAATTTTATATAATATAAACATTTGTATAAATTATATTTCATATATATGTATTTTATATAATATTAATTATATATAATATAATATAATTTATACAAATAAATATATATTAATTTACATAATAATAAATAGTTGTATTGAAATACATTATATAAATATATTAAATAAATAATTATATATATATTATATAAATAAACATGTACATAATATATAAATATGCATTTAAGTATATAAATAATTTACATAAATATATTTATAAATATATAAATACATGTGTATATACATAACATAAATAGAATTATAAAATATATAATCAAATGTATGTAAATACATATAGTTTATATAAATTTATAAATTTAATATAATATAAATGTATTATAATATAAATACATAAATATATAGTATAAAATTATATATAATTATATATGTATTTAAATATTTATTGAAAAAAATATTTATTTGAATTAGTTTCATAATATATATAAATATAATAATATATAAATATATTAACAAAATGAAAATGTCATAATGGTAGAGGCGTTGGGAATATTATGTTGGAGGTCTGGGCTTTGAATCCTGCAGGGGAAAATTTTAAAAACATACGGGATTTCTAACTGGCTTCAGTGCGCAGGTGAACTAGAACTAGAGGGGAGGCATGGGCTGCAGGTGACGGTACAAAATAGGAGGTGTCACACGGGTGTGGAAAATGGAACTGTATGGAGCAACGGTGTCTTGAACGGGAGGGTCACGGTCGAACTAGGACAAGAGGGGCTGGGAATCGTGAACAGGGATAGGAGGGGGCTGAAAATCATGAATTGGAGGGGAGGGTGGCTACACAGGAGGGATTTGAAAACCAAAATAAATTTTTTAGAGGTGAATCTAGAAACTGCCTCTAATATGGTTTGATTGGATGGGGTTTAAACCCCCTCTAATTGATTATTAAATAGAGGTGGTTTCTAGAATCGCCTTTAATATGGCTCATGCAACTCAACTAGCGGTAGTTTCCAACCGCCGCTAATTTGATCAATAATTTAGAGGGGGTTAAAACCCCCTCTAAGCTGATATTTGTGGTGAAATTAAATGGGGTTCCTCAAAACCACCTCTATCAATAGTAGGTAGGCACATTATCGGCGATTCCTTATAATTATCGCTAATGTGTTTAGAAGGGGTTATAACCCCTTTTAAACTAAAAAATAACCCCCTCTAATCAGGTCATTTTTTTGTAGTAAGATCAGAAGAAAACAACAAAACATAAAAATGCCCTAAGAATAGGGTATATGAGATCACACTAAAATAAATCCATTGATAAGAAGAAGAACGATGAAAGGAGATAAAGGAATAGAAATCTTACCAGTGGTGATCCAATGCAATTGAAAAATGTCAAATCGTACATTGGAAAAAGAAACAGATTCAAAGCCTAACTCTAGGCTTAAGAGATCCCTTAAGGAGAAATGTAGAGCTATTGTCTAGTATAGGAGAAAATAAATGGGAGGGGTAAGTTATAATAAGAGAGGTAAAAAATATTGAAATCACCCCTTTTAAGTGGTCACATGGTTTGGCTGCACGGTTGGCCAAACCGTGCACACCCCACTGCCTAGGGAGCACACCTCGCACAGCCTGCAGTGCATGGTTCAAACCTCCCTTGCACCGTTTAAACAAACCGTGCAACACCCTTACTAGGATGCATGGTTTGAGGGGCATGGTTATCACTAACTATGTATTAACTATTAGGTCATAATATACAAATTAATACACAAATGGGGGGGTGAATTTTGTCTTTTCAAATTCTTCCACAATTCTAGCTTTTGACACCCTATGTAATTTATGCGGATAAGCAATGTTTTTCTTTTTTATGTAAATATGAAGTGGATAAATAGAAATAAAGAACACATATTTTTATAGTGGTTCAGGGTACAAAGATCCCCTAGTCCACTCTACTAATCACTCTCTCTGTGAGCTTGGTAAATTCCACTAGTATGGTTCTCTTATCACAAGACCAAGAATCCACAACTAAATGTAGGCAGTTGAAACCTTAAAAATAAGACAAATTACAAAGCCTTGTGGTTCTATAACAGAGAACCGATTATCCATAGCTTAGATCAAGAAGTTTATACTCCACCACAACTGAGTACGAGCAGTTGAAACTCTCAATAAATCAAAAGAGGTTGATTTGTTGAAATAAGTTAAACTTCACAATTGCAGAAAAACTCAATTTACAGTAGATGGATATTCTTCTTTAGAAATAATAAACTTCAAGAGAGAACAATTCTAAAGTGATCCAGGTTGCACATAGATCTTCAATTTAAAATCAGCAACAAAACAGATCAGTTGCAAACTTATAGTAGAACAAGATATAACATGTATATCTCCAAAATATAGTCATTTATCAAATTTGTTCATTTGTTATATCACTGTAAAAAATATTTTTAATAAATAAGTTATATATGTGAATCACTTATCAAACACTTATGAAGATATATTCTGAAGAAATATATAGAATAGAAAAACTTTCTTCAGTATTCCAAATCCAAAATAATAGCCTGATTGAACACGAAAATTCAAATTTCAAATGACTAGGAGAGTCGTAACTTCCCTTAAGAATAAGAGATATTTTCTCTGATGAACATGGTTATTTGAAACAATCAAATCAACCCTTGAATCGTTCTTTAATTCTGACTTGACCATTATAGTAAACTCGGATTGAAAATATGGCTTGAAAAACTTCGTTGTTGAGAACACAATATAGGGTTGAGTTGCGCAGCTTAGGGTTCATTTGCATAGCGTAGGGTTCCTTTTCATAGTGTAGGGTTCCTTTACATAACATAGGGTTCCTTTACATAGCGTAGGGTTCCTTTACATAGCGTAGGGTTCCTTTACATAGCATAGGGTTCCTTTTCTTAGTGTAGGGTTCCTATCAACGTATGGTTCTTTTACCATACTTTTATATTTACGTAATGTAAGAAATAAAGTAGTATAGGGATGATGATCTATACATTTATCCTTCACAGCATAAAATACCAAACATATCATTAATTAATCATACGTTCAACTTTCCCGAATGTAGGGTTGAAAACAGTAAATCTAGACTCCAATATAGGGTTGTTGATCCATACATGTGTCAATTTTCCAAATGTAAGGATGAAGATCCAAATGCAAACTATTTAGCGTAACGTAGAGTTGATACCGTATGAAAACTTTATCTTTTCAGCGTAATATATGGATGAAAATAGAATTTCTAGAATCATTCTTGTAATGCTAAATTCATTTAAATAGAATATAAATTCCTATAAAACTCACTTAACAAAACATCATTAGAAAACAAACAGGGGTATTTGTGAACATCAAAATAATCATAATTTATAGTGTATTGTTGAGACAATATATGCCCAACAATCTCTCCCTTTTTGAGGATCACAAAACCCATAACATAATCCTTAATAAAAATTAAATAAAATATAGGATTTGTAAAACACAAAAGTAGATATAGAAATTTTTTCAAAATTTTTATTTCACAGAATTATTTCGATAAAGAAAAAAATTTCAAAAGAAAATTTTGTGGTTGCCAATATTCTCCCCATCTCCCCCAAAGATAGTTTCCATTCCATAAACTTAAATATTATCCCCCTTTTTGTGATATAAAAAAAAGACTATTTGAAATAATAAATGAAATTAACCATATTTAATATAGCACAGAACTATAAATGAATAGTTATGAATTCTAGCATAGGGAAAAAATTAAGATTTACAGTGAAGTATTGAACTGAAATAAAAATAAATAAATCTAAATACAAATAAACTGAAGTTAAATAGACATTCAAATGTTTTGAAAAGTTATAGTAAAATCTAAAATCAACAAGGGTTTTCAAAATTAATGGTTAAAGTTCATTTTCAGTAGGGACATAGGGTTCTTCTGGATGAGGAAGGGTATGAAAAACACTGCTAAGATCAATCAGTTTTAGCAATAGGCTCTGGAAATGGTTGTTGAACACTTTTATCCATTTCTGGAGTAGCTTCCTTAAATCATTTACAACCTTCAAACTTTCAACTAAATTGACCATTGCAAATGCATTCACAGCTTCTTCTACCTAAATGAAAGAGATCAACTTGTCTTTAAATTGATTAATCACTAGTCTCAACCAAGATTCACTCAAAGTCAGTTGACTCGCTAGATGTCTCTGATTGTCCAACAGATTATTCAAACGAATACTATCACACTAAATAGTGTTTATCCTATCATTAAAATAGGACAGTACATAGTTAATTGCTTCAAACTTCCTAATAAATTTTGGTAGTGTCTGTTGAGAAGAAGTAGATGCTTGATTGGTTGCTCTAAGAGACTAAAACTCTCTCCCTATCATCAATTTAAATTCATCAAACTATGTCTTCTTGACAGACTCATCCTTTAATGAAAAAAAATCTATTGGCATCTTGGAAATAATCTCCTTAAGATCTCCAACTAAAATAAGATTTTATTTGAATTCTCTTAAATGAATCTTTTGAGCTTCAAACTCTGATCTCGGTACTAAAACAACCTTTTATTCTTCAAAATTTTTCTTCTCAACTTCCAATTGTTCTCTTAAAAATGAATTCTAAGCCTCTAACAACTGTATTTTTATAACTTGGGCATTATCCTCTGAATATGAAAATTCAGGAGAATTAAATCCTACTTGATCGACTTCAATTAAATCCAGGTTTTTCTCACCAGCTCTTTCTGGTATTTTTCCCAAATCAGATCCTCCCAAAACATAAAGATCATAAACAATTTGATTGCTAGGGTCAGGGATATCTTCCCTCTGAAGTTCTTGACTTTGATCCTCCTACCCAACTTGCTTATTCACTTGAGCCTCACCATCAGCTTCTCTTTGGTCAACAAGTGGAGTGGTATCCACTCCTCTAACAACAGCTTCAACAACAATTTTTTGAACATTAACTAAAATTATTCTTATTTTTAGAATAAAAGATGCCTCTGGCCTCAAAGTGCCTTCTTCATCTGGCCTCTAATTAACTGAGCCAACTGAAGGGATAACCCTTTGTTCCCCCTGAGAAGCTGTTAACAATTTCTATTGTTGCTCTGCACCAACTGGCATCAAATTGTTGCATGAGTTACTCCAGACAAAAACAAGCTTCTTAACTATTCTAGTAATCAATTTATTGTTGTGGTGACAATTTTTCCCAAAAAAAATATTCACAATCTTTATTTTTCTTCATATAAAGAAATAAAGAATCCTACAATAGGGATAATATCCCATTTTTTCATCCTCGTGATAGCAATGGTTTAGATATCTAATCATAAACTGACAGAAATTGAACTTAACATTGTTCAGAAGCAAACACATGATGTACATGTATGGATAAAGGACCTTCTCAAGATCAGTGGTCCTAGGAAAGAATTCTAATTAAATAAACTTCATCATCACATGTCGGTCAGGAGAAAGTTCTTTCGTAAACAATTTCTTGACAATTCTTATTCCAAACAAAGAAAACATAATGTCCTGAGATGTACATCTTCCATTATTGATATGTCTTAAATTGAATTTAAACTCCCCCTAATGGGGACAACGGAGCATCTCTGCCATTTCTGTAGAGGATAACAAAAATTCCTTATTATCAATTGAAGAGATAATAGTGTCTTCTTCAAAACCAAGACTGAAAAATGCATTTTTACAAAATTATTTTAACTTCCATGTCGTAAACCATTGGCATGTTATCTTCACCAAATGCATAAACCAGACCTTGAAAATGCATTGCTTCCTTAAGTGACAGATTTATAGAATCTAGATAACCAAAATCTATTACCTTTACCTAAAACACCTTGTGAGATTTTCTTAAAACATGGACATTTTTATCCAACTCAGCATCTACGGATATTTGTGAGATTGTCATCTCTAAAGATTTTTGGACTGAATGGATTGATGGTTTAGGGTTTTTGGTATACGGGAATCGAAAATGAGAGGTACTCTGCAATCTGAAAAGACATGTAGGAGAGGAGAGAGTGGGATAAGGTGAATGGTTTGCTCATGCCAATTGAGGATATACTCATTTAGTTTTTAATTTTGAAAAACAACTATAATAAAATTGAAATAAAATTATTTTCAAAACAAATTAAAATGAAATTGAATAAAAATAATTAAATAAAACTTACTAAAATAAAAACAAAGAAATTGAAAATAAATTAATAAATAATTACTTAAATTCAAATTTTCCTAACTCCCCCTTAATAAAATTAAAACTAGCATTGGGAGGTGGTTTAGTAAAAATATCAGGTAATTGATATTAGTTATTAACAAATTCTAAAGATATATCCTTTTTAAGAACGTGATCTCTTATAAAATGATATCTTATATCAATGTTCTTAGTCCTAGAATTACTTATAGGTTTTTTAGAAATATTAATAGCACTAGTATTATCATATAAAATAGGAATATTATTAAAGTTTAGTCCAAAGTCGAGTAGATTGTTTTCCATCCATAATACTTGTGCACAGAAACAGCCAATAGAGACATATTTTGCCTCAATGGTTGATAGGGAAACTGAGTGTTTTTCCCTACTAGACCATGAAACTAAATATTTTCCTAAAAAGTGACAGGTTCTAAAGGTAATTTTTCTATCTAATATACAGCCTCTAAATTCATCATCTGAATATGATATTAAATTAGAATTAGAATTTTTTGGATAAAGAATAGATTGAAAAATATTTCCCTTTAAATATTTAAAAATCTTTTAACAACATTAAGATGATACTCTTTTGGATTTTATTGAAATCTAGAATAAATACATATAGAAAACATAATTTCCGGTCTTCTAGTATTAAGATATAATAAACTACCAATCATACTTCTATATAACTTATTGTAAAGTGGATTTTCAGCTTCATCCAAATCAAGTTTTATATTAGTACACATAGGATTTGTATATGTCTTGTTGTTATCAAGACCAAAATTCTTCAATAAATCAATAATATACTTAATTTGATTTAAAAAAATTCCATAATCTTTTTAATAAATTTGAAATCCAAAAAAAAATTAGTCCTTCTATCATACTCATTTCAAATTATTTTTGCATTAAATTTGAAAAATCAAGACAAATATTTTTATTAGTTGAACTAAAAATAACATTATCAACATAAATTTGGACTAATAAAATATTAGAAAAAACGTTTTTCTTAAAAAAAATTGGATCTACCAATCCAAAAATAAATCTATTTTTCAAAAGAAAAGAACTTAATCTTTCATACCAAGTTCTAGGTTCTTGTTTAAGGCCATAGAGAGCTTTAGTAAGTTTAAAGGAATAACTCATTTTTTGAGGATTTTCAAAACTAGGGGGTTGTTCAACATAAACTTCCTCCATTAAATAACCATTTAAAAGGAAAATTTAACATCCATATGATATAATTTAAAATTTATATGAGATGCATAGGATAAACATATTCTAATAAATTCTAATCTAGATACAGAGTAAAGGTTTCATCATAATCTATACCTTCTTTTTAATTATATCCTTTATCTAATAATCTATATTTATTCCTGCTTATGATCCCTTGATCATCCTATTTATTTCTAAAGACCCACTTAGTTCCTATAATTAGATAATTGGTTGGTCTTTCTACTAGTTCCCAAACTTCATTCCTTCTAAATTGATTTAGTTCTTCCTATATAACTATAATCTAACTTTTATCATCTAAGGATTTTTCAATAGTCTTAGGTTCTAACTGAGATAGAAAGATAGAAAATTTTGTTAGGTTTCCTACATTATCTTATAGTTCTAATTCCTATGTATAGATCTCTTATAACAGTTTCTAAAGGATGGTTCTTTGGGGTTTTAGACTGTCTATGCAAGACACTTTTAGGTTCTTCAGTATCATTGTTGAGAAAAAATACATCAAGGCATCATTGAAGAATTTTTGAGGTGATTGTTTTTGTTGACAAATCGGGCCTCCGTGTTGTGTTTGTTGACAAAGTAGACCACGATGTCCAATTTGTTGACAAGGGGGGTTTACATGGTGATTTTTTGGGTTCAAGAGATGTTGTTGGTTATCCATGTTTGACAGAAGAACCTCGACAAAGTAATGGATGTTTTGTATGTGGTACAAAAAGAGTAGATACAAGGTGGCACCGTTTTCCAGTGTTTTCCAAATTTTTGGTCTTGAAAATCGAAAAATGGAGAGATGTGTTTTTGGCAAAGGGAGGTGCACGTAAAATTAGAGTGGTGCATGGAAAAAGAAAGTGGTGTGTGAAATATTGGTGTGGTGCACTAAATAGAGGAATGAAGTTTTTCGTGCAAGAGGTGTTTTGAGATCAGAATCTTGAAAATTGGCAAAGTCATGAGGTGCACAAAAAAAATTGGAGCAGTGTGCGAAAAATGGTGTTGCGCGACAGATGTGTTTTCCGTGCTCAAAGAGGATTACGTGCTCAAGGAGGGTTTTTCACGCAGGGGTCATTTTTGCCTATAAATATGAAGTGACCCCGTTCATTCGAAGAAGCTCAAGACTTAGAGAGTATCTGATCTCTGGTGTGTGAAATTAGAGTACACAAGGGAGTTGTGCGTAAAAGAAAAGGTTGTGTGTAAAAGAAGGCGATTGCACATAATAAGTTTTGTTTGTGCGTAAATAAAAGGCTACGCGTAAAAGAAGGTTGTTGTGCATAAAAGAAGTGATTGTGCATAAAATTAGTGTTGTGTGAAAAATGGATTTCGTGCAAAAGCATGGAATTACATGCAAGGACTAGTGAAGGTTGTGCGTAAAAATTGGGGTTGCCCGATACACCCGGTGCAAAGAGAGATTCATCTGCGGTTGAAAGTGGGATGTCAACAGAGCATCTATCAACAATTAAGGATGAAAATTTCATTAGAGATAATGAAGAGACTTATAGGTCTATAAACTGTGAGTGGATCTTCTGAAAAATCAGTGATCACATTTCAGTTGAGAGAGCAATGAGCTTCCATATCATGATTGGTTGTAAACTAGAAGGGATAGTGAGTCCGCTTTGAACATTGTAAACAGCAGTGCGCTTTTAGTGAATTTGGTACATCGACACATCGTTGGTGTATGCTCCTTGGACGTATTCCAGTGAGGGTGAACCAAGTAAAAATCGATGTGTCTTGTGCATGATTTAATTTATGTTTATACTTTGCTACTGTAAAGACAAATAAGAGAATTTTTCTTAACAGCGAAACAAGATCAATAGAGGCAGTTGTTTTAATCTACCATACCCTGATTCACCCCCCCCCCCCTCTCAGGGTATCTAACCCAGTGGACCTAAAAATTGGTATCAGATAGAAAGGTTGATATCAGTGTTCCTCTCTAAAATGGAGGTCATCAATCACAAAGGGATTCCGATCTTCAACAGGAACAACTTTCAGTTATGGAAGAATCAGATGCAACACTACTTCCAATATTTGGGAATGGATGTGTTTATAGTAGTGGTGCATGGTATCTTAGCTGACATCAATAGTGGCGCACTATCAGAGGCTGAAATAAGGGAATTGGATGCTGATTCCAAAGGAATCAATGCTTTAGGGGGAGACTTATCCAATATTATTTATACAAAAGTGATGTCATTAAAAAAATCACACGCCACGTGGGAAAAACTTTTGAACATATATGAAGGAGATTCAAAGGTCAGAGAAGCAAAGCTGCAAGTGTTATGGAACAAGTATGAAGATCTTAGAATGAATCTGAATGAGTCTGTTGATGAATTCTTTGATGGGGTTAATGTTGTAGTGGAAGACTTGCGAGATCTTGGTGAAGTAATTCAAGATAAAAGATCGTGAAGTGCATCCGGAGGAAACTTCCACCTCGCTGCAATCCAAAGGTTTCAGTATTGGAAGATAAGGATCTGAAAGAGCTGACACTGGATAACTTGCATAGTACCCTTGTATCATATGAAATGCGAAATGATGATAATGATGTTGTAGAAAAGGATAAATCTAAAGAGGTGGCATTCAAATCCATGAAGAATCTCACTATTGAAGATTCTCAGGAGGATGAAGATATAGATAAGGTGATGTCATTTATTTCTTCAAATTTGAAAATAGGAAAAGGAAAGGTCAAGGGGAAACTTCCACTGGCTTGTTTTCGATGTGGAAAGGTTGGTCATCTTGCAGCAAGGTGTCTCAAAAATTTCCAAGAAGATGATGATGTTGATAAAGTCAAAATTCCCAAGAAGAATTCTTCAGCCTATGGAAAAGGAAAGAAGTAGTTAAAGAGAAATTTTTTTAAGAATAAGAATCTCCTTTCATAAGAATGTGACAGTTCAAATGAGTTTGAGGTTGAGGAGGTTGAAGAGATAGAGAACTACAAAGATCGTGGAGAAAATGTTATGGTGGCAGTTGTCGGTAGTACTCAGAAAAAGGAAGAAAATAACATTGATGAAGAAGAAGAAGTTGAAGGAAGAGATGATATGAAAGCTGAGTTAGAGGTTTCTCTTGAAGAGGTAGATGTTTGGAGAGCTAAAACAAAAAAATACAACAAAGTTGTTCATGACGCCAAACTCTATATAAAGCAACAACAAGAAGAGAAGTCTAAGTTGATGGAAGAAATTGAAAAACTCAATTCATCAATACTAGAGGACTCAGAATCAGTTAGTGAGTATAAAATCAAGATTGAATAATAGAAAATGGAGATCGATGGCTTTAATAACACAATGGAAGATAAGATCAAGCGTATCGATGAACTTGAAGGAGAGGTTGTCGGTCTGTGACAAAAAGTTAAGGACCAAGAAAAACTTTTTATTCCCACCACATTATTGGGAAATAATATCATTCAAAAAACTAAAAAGATGAAAGATTAGGCTATTAGTTTAGTAATAAAGAAGAAGCAATTGAGCTCATATGTTAAGGTTGATTTGGGGCTCGATCAGAAACAAAAAGAAGTTAGGGTTGAAGTCAGACCGCAAGCACCTACTCCAAGAATGAAAATTGATGTGTGTACAAAGAAAAATCAGAAAATTCATGGAACCAAAGGAACTACTGGAAGTATATAAGTGACACACAAGAATGTGCCTTTCATATGGTATTATTTATGTGGAAATATGGGACACTCACAAAATGTGTGTTCTATAGCCAGAAGATACAGAAGAGCACAAGAACAGATGTGGCAGCGAAACAGAGAATGGATCTCTAGAACATATTTTGAAGGACATTGTTTTTGTTGTGGAGGATTTGGTCACATGGCTAGATACTGTACATTGACCATACAGAGGAGTGTGCCATAGTAGAATCAAAATGTTCACAAGTAGAAAATCAATGAACCAACAGGTGATTTGAAAATGAAAAATAGATTTGAAGCTTTGAAAGATGAAGTTGGTCCATCATACCCTGAGAAAGATCAAAAGTCTAAATCTATACTGAGTGTAAAGACAAAAATATGGACCAAGAAGAAGAGAGCAGATAAGGCAGTTTTTGTTGAAATTTCCCTTAAAGCCTCAGACCATTCTGGTGTTTGGATCCTTGATAGTGGTTGTACGTCTCATATGACAGGCAACAAGGATCTGGTTACAAGCATGAAATATGACAAAGAAGGAGTTTTCAAGTTCAAAAATGATGGAGGCCTGAAGATAATTGGATTGGGAAAGGCTGGGTTTGGGGGAAAAGAAATAAGATGTGATGATGTTTTGGTTGTAGAAGGTCTCAGTCACAATTTTCCCAGCTCCAGTCAACTATGTGACTCAGAGAATTTTATACGATTTACCAAGAAGATGTGTTTTGTCAAGGTAAGAGATGGTACAATGATCCTATATGGAAAAAGGACAAAGGGAAATATCTACCTGATAAGTGGAGAATAAGATATGTGCTTTTTGTCTAGAGAGGAAGAGAACAAGTTATGGAATAAATGACTCGGTCATCTATGCCAACCATCCCTAGAAGATATGGTGAAATGTGATGCAGCTAGAGACCTCCCTAAGCTATCACGTGATCGTACTCATATGTGAAATGCATTCCAACAAGGGAAGCACATCAGAAAGACGTATAAGTCAAAGAAAAAGAAGTCAACAAGAGTGCTTGAATTGGTGCATGCTGATGTTTGTGGGCCTATCACACCAAGAGAAATTGACGGAAACAGGTACTATGTTCTTTTCATTTATGACTATAGCAAAATGGCATGGGTATTTTTTATTTTCCATAATTCCGATGTGTTTAGCTGCTTAAAAAAGTACCAAAGGGAGTGAGAAAGGATGCTTGGATAGAAAATTCTGAAGTTTCGTACTGACAATGGTACGGAATTCACAAACAATCAAATGGAAGACTATCTCGAGAAACATGGAATAAGGAATCAAGTTTCCTCAGTGAGAACTCCCCAACAGAATAGAGTGGTTGAAAGTAGAAATCAGATCATCAACAACATGGCCAGAATGATTCTTATTGAAAAAGACCTACCAGAGAGGTTCTGTAAGGAAGAAGTGTTGACATCGTTCTACATTTCTAATAGAGATCTATTGTGTCCAAAGTAAGGAAAGACTTCATATGAGATGTTGTACGGAAAGAATCCAATAGTAAAATACTTTTGAATCTTTGGAAGTAAGTGCTTCATTCTCAATAAGTAAAAACATAGGAAATATGAGTCACGTAGAGATGAGGGGATATTCCTTGGATACTCAGGAAAAAGAAAATCATACAAATAATTTAACAAAAGGCTAGGAAAAGTAGTTGGGATTAATGATGTCACTATTGTGGAGAATGAGGAGAGCATTCAACAGCGCAGTGAACAATTTCTTGATGAAAGTGATGAGGAGGAAAGTAATGCAAGGGGAGAAGAAGTGACTGATGCTGATTCAGAAGAAGATACTAGTGATGAACATGAGGAAGTGAAATCTGTATCTACACAGAATCCAAGGAGTCGAGCTGAAATTGACAGGAAAAATATCATTGGTGATCAGGCAGCTCCAGTTTAGACAAGAAGAATGAAATCTCTACAATAGACATCTTTCCTATCTTAGGTAGATCCTAAGTGTTTTGCTGATGCAGCTAAAGATGAAAACGAGGTTCAGGTGATGAATGAAGAGCTAGATCAGATTGAGAAGAATCAAACATGGGTGATTATTTCAAGTCCAGTAGATAAGAATGTCATCGGGGCTAAATGGTTCTTTTGTGACAAGATGAATGAAGATGGCACAATGATTCGAAACAAAGCACGACTAGTGTGCAAAGAATACTCCCATATAGAGGGTATAGATGTTGATGAGACATTTGCATCGGTTTCAAGGCTGGAGACAATCAGATTATTCTTGGCCATTACAGTGCAACATAAGTTCAAAGTCTTCCAAATGGATGTCAAATCTTCATTTTTTAATGGAGTTCTATAGGAACAGGTGTATATCGAGTAGCTAGATGGTATTCTCATTCACGAGGATGAGAACAAGGTTTTTCGACTGAAGAAGGAATTTTATGGGCTGAAACAAGCACCAAGAGCATGGTACTCAAGGCTTGATCAGTACTTGAAGAAGCTTGGTTTCCAGTGTGGGGGAGTTTATTACAATCTCTGTTTCAACAAAAACATTAATCAAAGGATGATGGTGCCAGTTTATGTCGATGAAATAATATTTGGCGGATCAGATGAAGCTCAGTGTATACAGTTTTCCGAATTCATGAAAAGTGAGTTTGAAATGCTAATGATTAGAGAGATGACGGTTTTCCTTTGTTTACAGGTGACACAAGGAAGGAATAGAACATTCATTTCTCAATCTAAATATGCTAAGGAGGTTCTGAGAATATTTGGAATAGAAAATTCCAAGGAGATGAAGACTTTGATTGCGACCCTGATGAAATTATCAAAAGATGGTAATGGTAGGGTAGTTAATATCACAGAGTACAGGAAGATTATTGGGAGTTTACTGTACTTGACTGCGACAAGGCCTGACATTATATTTGCCACATGCCAAGAAGTGAGATATCAAAGTAATCCCAAGAAAAGACACATGCTTGCAGTGAAAAGAATACTTCGGTATATCAAGGGCATGGTGGATTTCGGCTTGATGTATAATGACAAATCTCAGATAGAGTTATTAGGATATAATGATGCAGATTGGGCCGATTCAGCAGATGATAGGAAATCAATATCAGGAGTTGCATTCTATCTTGGTGTACTGTGTATTGTTTGGCTAAGCAAGAAGTAAGATTTTATTTCATTAAGCACTGTAGAAGCTGAGTATATTGCATCCACTCAAGCATGCACACAGTTATTGTAGATGAAGCAGTAGCTTGATGATATGGGAGTTGAAGTGATGTCTCCGATTGGAATCCAATGTGATAACTCAAGTGCTATAAATCTTATCAAAAATATAGTCCATCACTCAAGGACAAATCACATTGAGATAAAATATCACTACCACAAAACAGGGCAACGGAAGCGCTGTCCTTTATCAGTGCTAAACAGAAAGCACTGATAACGGGGTATGCCTTTATCAGTGCTATATAAAAGCGCTGATAAAACATACCTTTATCAGCGCGTTTAACGAGCGATGATAAAGGTTCTGTCAGTTTTTATTTAATAACCCTAACAGTCCATCTTCGCTTACACGTGGTCAAGCTCTCACGGAAGCTGAACCAGGCCCCTCGCCGCGCGACCTCGTCCTCCTCATCCTCCTCCTTCCTCCTCCTTCCTCCTCCTTCCTCCTCCTCATCCTCCTCATCCTCCTCGTCCTCCTCCTTCTCCGCCACCGCCGCCGCCTCCGCCCCCGCTCCCGCTACCACGACTGCCTCTGCCTCTGCCACCTCCACCCTCATTGCCGCGACTGTCGCCACCTCTGCCGCCGCCGCCGCCTCCGCCTCTGTCGCCGCCACCGCCTCCACCCTCGCTGCCACGACCGCCGCCGCCTCGTCCTCCTTCTCCTCATGCTCTCAAGGTGGGAGGTGAGTTACATGGATGGTATTCCCTTGGTATATTATTTATATATTGTGTGTGTAAGGACCAAATAGTGAATATAGATGTGATATAGGAATGATACCATATCTTGAGCCTAATTCCAGTAAGGATTTCCATAATAGATAGTGTGGTATTAATGTGATTACGATTATGTCTAGGGATGTGATTCATAATTAGTGATGAGTGTCGAAATAAGAGATGTTATTGATATTTAGCAACATAAGTGGGTTGTTTGTGAATGATGTGGAATTGGATACCCTATAGGTTCCATAGGGATATCTTGACTCTAAGATGAAGTATATGGTAATTGGTTAGTTATGATGGTTCACATGTGTGAGAGGTCTACCAAGGTTATGTGTGATGACTTCTGTGGATAACCAACCCTTGTTTTCATTTTTTTTATTTTGAGTTACCATGGGCGGTAAGTTCTACCCCTTCGAGTTGAATATTTATGTATGAGATACAAAGGAAATAGTTTTTAATCTTATAGTTATATAGATTCCCAAAGATTATCCCAATGGAAATGATGATGGATCCATATTAATTTTCATCACATAGCATAATCTCATAGTTATATGATTAGACAAAGATGAACCCATAATACAAAACATATCACCTAGTATGTCTGTCACATATACGAATAAATAAATTAGAAAAAAAACATGCTACAAATCATAAAGGTACCATTAAATACTTACATTGGTTAACTTGTTTTAGAAATTGTTTATCTTCATCTGTGCCTTGTACTTGCACCCATGAATTTGAAGGTGAGTATGCATACACGATAGTTGACCTTCTTAGAGAAGAGTTTCTGGAAGAGTATAAGAGACATGAAGCAATGAAGATCATTAGAGTGTTGGAGCAAATGTGGTTTCTACAAACAATGTGGCAATCGGCTTGTGCAACGCGGCCTAAGTTATAACTTGCAGGTATTGTAACTTAGGCCACGTTGCACAAGACGATTTCCACAATGAATAGCAAGATCTTCATTGCTTCATGTCTCTTATACTCTTCCAGAAACTCTTCTCTAAGAAGGTCAACTATCGTGTACGCATACTCACCTTAAAATTCATGGGTGCAAGTACAAGGCACGGATGAAGATAAACAATTTCTAAAACAAGTTGACCAATGTAAGTATTTAATGGTACCTTTATGTTTTGTAGCATGTTTTTTTCTAATTTATTTATTTGTATATGTGACAGACATACTAGGTGATATGTTTTGTATTATGGGTTTATCAGGAGTCTGTATGATTTCCTGTTTCCACATTTCATTTTAAATAGCATGTTATAATTATATATTTACTGTACCCTAATGTCTCAAATAGTCAGGCATATTGTAGATGTTTCTAGAATGCTGTAGGATTATTTTCCCCAATGGTAGTACATTTTTAGGATGTTTTCACTGATGAGGTATAAAATTTACTTCTTAATAAAGAGATAAACTTTAAAATCTAGTTAGTTTTGGGAGAAAATTCAGTTTCTATCACAATTTCTAAAATAACACCAAAAGAGCATCAGTTGTTTGAATTACAATTTGATGATATAGAATATAATGGTTTCATATGGAATAGTATTTTACCATGGGGTTTTATAGTTCTCTAAAATAGATGGTTGATTGGTATTTATTATTTTGTTGGACTATTGGAGATTGAACCTGATGAGAGTCATGAATATGTATCCTCATCCACACATTGATAGTCACATTGATCATCTATGAGGTTCTATGATCTTCTCCAAGATAGATTTGACATTAGGATACCATTAGATGAGTTGGACATCGATGGACCTACCATGGACTGCTTTTAGGAGTAGTTATGGCCAGTATTATCCTGTTACTCATTGGTTTCCCCTTGTTCACATGTCATGTATTTTATAAGGCATCATTTAGTCTTTGTAAGACTAACTTGGAATAAATTTGATATATGTCAGATTAAATCAGGTATCTTATACATACACGATGTTCACCCTACTGGACACACCATGTATATGGATTTCACATGTGTTTAAAGGCATTTGTACCATGATTTGTTTTTATAAAACCCAAACAATGCTACCTGATTAATTAAAACATAATATTAGGCAAGTTATCGAGATCGAACCCATAAAGATGATGAATATGAATAAAGAATGGATGAATGCCAATCAGTTGACAAAAGAGTATGAAGATGGCATGAAAGAGTTTATCAAGTTTTCAGAAGATCATGCATGTGACCCTTCTCAAATCCTTTGTCCGTGTTTACGCTGTTGTTATTCAAGACAAATTAGTCCAGAGGAGTTGGAAGAACACCTGATCTGTCACGGAATAGATCAAAGTTATACATGTTGGAATAAACACGAGGAAAAAACCAATGTAGGTAGTGACTCAGAGAACACGACATTTTATAGATCATCTGATATGATTAGAAGCGTGAACAGTGAAGACGATCATATGGAGGGTGTGATTACAGATGTTAATGATGATGAAGATCATATTGAGGAAATGACAAGGACAGTTGAAGATGAACTTCGTGATTGCCCAAAATTGTTTGAGAAGTTAAAGAGTTGTGCAAAAACATCATTGTATACTGGTTGCACTAAATATACAGCATTTTCAGCCGTATTGAAGCTGTATAATTTGAAAGCAGGCAACGGGTGGGGTGATGCCAGTTTTACGGAACTACTTGCTCTCCTGAATGACATGCTCCCAGAAGATAATGAACTCCCAAGCCGAACATATGATGCCAAACGAATTCTACAATCGATGGGTATGATCTCTGAAAGAATACATGCTTGCCCGAATGACTTTATATTGTTTTGCAAGGACCACAAATCACTTAAAGAATGCCCAAAGTGTGGTTCTTCCCGATACAAGAAAGATGATTCTAGTCCTACGAAAGTTGTATGGTACTTTCCAATCATTCATAGGTTTAGACACCTATATAGAAGTGAGGAGACTGCAAGACAATTGACATGGAATGAAGATACAAGAATTAAAGATGGGAAACTACGTCACCCTGCAGACTCTCCTCAGTGGAAGAGAATTGATCACGAGTATCCTGAATTTGGGAACGAGCCGAGAAACCTTCGTCTGGAATTATCTACAGATGGGGTGAATCCTTTTGGTTTTCAAAGCAGCAGTCACAGTACATGTCCAGTTATGTTGGTAAATTATAATTTACCACCGTGGTTATGCATGAAATGAAAATACATCATGTTATCTATGCTTATATCAGGACCAAAACAACCGGGTAATGATATTGATGTTTGTTTGGCCCCATTGATCGAGGATTTGAAAATATTGTGGGATTCAGGTGTTACGATGTATGATGCTTACAAAAATGAAGAGTTCACTTTGAAAACCATATTGTATGGGATGATAAATGACTTTCTTGCTTATGGAAATTTGTCAGGATATATCATTAAAGTAACTCAAGGGTGTACCATTTGCGAACAAGGTACACAGTCAATTAGGTTGAAACATTCATCGAAAACCGTGTTTCTAGGACATTGCAGATTTCTACCCCGACGACATAAGTATCGATCTTGGACGACATCATTCGACGGAAGTTCATAGGAACGTACAGCACCATCTCCACTAACAGGTGATCAATTGTTTGAGAAAGTGAAAGATTTGGACACTAATTTTGGTAAACCATTTTCGAAAAACCTTACGAAAACTGGTTGGAAAAAGAGATCAGTTTTTTTTAAATTACCATACTGGAATTGTCTGTATGTCAGACATTTTCTTGATGTTATGCATGTTGAAAAAAATGTATGTGATAGTGTCATCGGCATGTTGCTAAATGCACCCGGCAAAACAAAGGATGGAATTAAATCTAGATTGGACATGGTTGAGATGGAAATACGAGAAGAGTTGGCACCAGTGAAGGGTGAAAAAAAACATTTCTTCCTCCTGCTGCTTACACTCTTTCCAGGCAGGAGAGATATCAGTTTTGAAACTTCTTGAATGACGTAAAGGTTCCAGAGGGGTATTCATCAAATATCAAGAACATCGTGTCAATGGGAGATTTAAAATTAAAGGGTCTGAAATCACATGACTGCCATGTTTTGATGCAAGATCTAATTCCTATAGATTTACGTTGCATTTTGCCCAAGAATTTCCGCCATACATTAACGAAGCTCTATTTCTTCTTCAAAGATATATGCAGCAAATTTATAGACCCGGCGAAATTGCCAACTATGGAAAGAGAAATTTCTGTCATATTATGTGAATTGGAAATGTTCTTCCCACCGACATTTTTCAATATGATGGTTCATTTTGTGAGAGAGATTTGACTATGTGGTCCTATACATTATAGATGGATGTACCCCATTGAACGGTATATGAAGATTTTGAAAGGGTATGTCAAAAACCGAAGTCGTCCAGAGGGTTGTATTGCGGAGCAATATATTATTGAGGAAGCTATTGAATTTTGTACCGAATACCTGTCTGGTGTGGAAATCGTTGGCCTACCGAAATCTCGTCACACTGAGTGCCTTGAGGGTGAAGGAATTTCTGGAAGAGAGGTTGTCACAATCAATATTACAGATCAGGAGTAGGCCCACCTTTACGTTTTTCATAACAGTTTCGACGTTGACCCATATGTTCAAACCCACAAAGAAATTCTTAGGCATTTGAATCCTTCTAGGGCTGAAAAATGGATATCAGATACACATAATCGACAGTTTATAGGATGGTTTCGAGACCATATTTTTAAGCAGTTAGATGAAAATCCAGACTCAATTTCAGAACGACTTCGATGGCTGGCCAGAGGAGCAAGTGTGTGCGTATTATCTTACAATGCTTATGCAGTTAAAGGTTATACATTCTGTACTAATGAACATGATGAAGATAGTACCATACAGAATAGTGGGGTTACACTTATGGCTGAGGCGATGCATGTTTCCGGTGCTAAGGACAAAAATCCAATTTATGCGAATATGTCATACTTTGGCATCATCAAACGAATATGGGAGTTGGATTATACGAAATTCAAAGTGCCGATTTTTCAATGCAAGTGGGTTGATAACAGGACTGCTGTTAAAATAGATGAATTAGGATTCGTGAAATTTGATTTCAGTAAGGAAGGGGAGAAAGATGGACCATTTATAATGGCATCACAGGCAGTACAAGTATTTTATGTTCCAGACCCCGCAAACCGAAATTGGTCAATTGTTCTGTTATCGACCAAAACAACTGAAGGGTCAGATGAAAGTTCAACGGAGGTTGACCCTTTTATAGGGACTTCACAATCATTTAGTAGTGGTCCAAATGTAGACGGCATTTTGTATGTCATAGGAGAACACAATGAAGGAATTTACATAGTCGATAGAGGAGTCAAATCACTTCAGCCTTTAAAGAAAAAAAAGAGAGTACAATAATCAGGTTATTTGTTTATTGTAACATACATTGTGTTACGTTATGTTATTATCTGTTCGCTCCCGTTTTTATGTAATCTAAATTAAATATTAAACCACTTCTGTAGATAATGACTTCTGTACCTGCTGATGCGCCCAATCCCGAGGCACAAAAGGTCTCTCAACCAGCAGCTGGTGGTCCCACTGCAGAGAAACAACAGGTTTCTCAACCAAATGCTGGTGGTCCCAGTGCAGAGCAACAATAGGTTTCTCAACCTGTTATTGTTGGTCCCAGTGCTGAGGTACAACAGGTTTCTCAACCTATTGCTGCTGGTCCCATTGTCGATGCTAGCGCTCCGGGGGAAGATATTGATGCTACTTATAAGGAAATAGTAGGAAATGAAACCCTAAAAGCACAAAAAAAACAAGAGCGTCGTAGTTTGACAGTGTTGGCCAAAATCCTTAAGGCAAAAGAAAAAGGCATCAAATTTGAGGTGGGATGGAATAAGCGAGACCAACATGTTAACCCCAACAAATCCATCTTTAGTAGCTACATTGGAATCATCACTCGGCAATGCATGCCGATTGATGTACAGTTGTGGCACCATGTTGTCACCGGGCCGAAGATAATAATGTGGGAAGAGATTACGGTAACATTATGATATCATTTTTTTAATTTATTAAAATAAAATAAAATACCAAAACATTGACTTACTCTTCATCATCCATTGTAGAGTGCATTTATAGTAGATGTCTCGCACAAGGAATATGTATTAAGAGTTGCAGGAAGGATTCATAGAGGTTTCCGCACAATTTTAACGAAATATCATCTTAAAGATGAAAAAGGGAAAATCAAGACGCACCCACCTCCTCTTTATGCACACTTGATATCCCAAGGAGCATGGGATGCGTTTAGCAACCGTCGTAGGGAGCATACTTTTCAGGTACATTGTGTGGGGTAATACGTTGTTTGACGTTTGCTTATATTCATCACTCTGATTGACAGTTTTTTATATATGAAACAGCTACTGAGTACTGAAAATAAAAAACGCGCAACAGAACCAGCGTACCCTTACCGTAAAGCAAGGATGGGGTACGCTGAACTTGATAAAAAATTGGTACGTCTTTTAAATCTACCCTACTACTAGTATGTGACATAAAACAACACCATAACCATGTTTCTCTGTTTATATGCAGATTGATGAATCGAAATCGAAAGCCATATCCATCCCACGCTATGTGCTATGGAAGGAGGATCGTGTAAATAAATAGGGGACATTGATAGATGAAAACAGACAAAAAGTGTGGGAAACATGTGTAAGTATGACATAATATAAATTTGAGTTGATTTAAATCACTATTACATTACAATAACTACTTATTTTTCTATATTTTCTATCTGAAATAGTCATAAGAATCAACAAAAATCGCACCAAATGCAGACATACTTTCAGCATCCTTGAAGCAGCCAGAAAAGTATGGCCGCGTCAGAGGTGCGGGTTTTTGGGTGACACCCCGAACATATTTTCAAAAACAAAAACAAGCAGAGGATCAAAATGAAAAAATAGAAAATCTGCAAGAACAACTATCTATTTTTCAAGAAGAATTACAATACCAGAGAGAGATGATAGAAAAATTGATGGGGGGGAGGCAAAGAGAAGAAACAACTCAACAACAACCTGTGTGTGATGATCTCTCTCCACCCCCCACCAGCTTTGAGGCGAGCCATTCCCCTAAAAAATCTGACTTAGATGAGGTAATCAATGTTTTAATAATCGTTTCTCTGAAATGTGATTTACATAGACACGGATACCTTTCCTATACTAATATTCCATAGGGTGAAAATGACTGTGATTTATATTTATCAACTCCCACCTATCGCCTTGTAGCGAGGGCTACGGTGTTCAATACGCAAAACGACATGCTACACAATAGACAGCTTCCAAAAGATCATCTTAGAGTGTCAATTAACGTAGCTAATGAGCCGAGTGCCGAGCTACCTGTTCCAAATGATGATGACGACATTCATATGGTTGAAAAAGTTGTTGGAACATTCATCGCATGGCCGACAGTTCTTGTAAAAAAACATGTCGAAAAAAAGGTATTCATTTCTTATTTATTTTTCAAGCTGGACCTTTAACATTTAATGAAAAAAGGTCTGAACCAATGACTGTTATTACAGAATGAAAAATACTGTGGGGTGAAATGAAATATCAGCTCAAAAATATCTCAAGGATCAACCAGCCGATTGAAACGGTCTACTGAGAGCACCTTCACCCCGCCCGTTCTATATCTACAGTTAATATCATTGCAGGCTCATGTGGATACAAAGTTGAAAGACGGCAGTACTCACATAGTTGCTTTCAAAAAAGATATGTATGGAGAGGAGATATCAGATTTCATTAGTGCTGAAAATGTAAATGAACTCTTCAAGTATGAATGGCTAGGCGCCTCAGTTGTAAATGTATACATGAGGTAAGTTTTCATGATTTGATTTTACAAAAGCTGATATACTCTGATAATTTTGACTAAATACATTTTATATTTTTCGAAGACGTATATATGAAAAACAATTGAAGGGATTTCCCCATGAACAAAAATTTTGACTCGTTAGTCCTCACACCACATCTTCAAAAGACGAAATAGATTCTGTTAAAGAGGCTGCAATAATTTCATCCCTGCTCAAATCGTTTGAAAACAAAATTACGGATGACAGACTCTTTTTAATACCAATGATGCAGGGGTAAAACTATACAATTTAATCATATCAACTATATTTTCATTTCTTTCTTTACTTATTCCTTTTTGTATTTTTAGGGAGAATTGGATGCTGATTGCAGTCAATTTGGATACTCCAAAGATTTATTTTATGGATTCAACGCATGGATATCCAACAAACCGACCACGCATGATGGCGTTTGTTAATTTGTAATACACTAGATCCAACATTTTAAAACTAAAAATCTAGTTATATAATTTATTTTATCTTTTAATGAGGATTCTGTTATGATAGGGCGGTGCATCAATATCGTCTAATGCATGGAATGAATACAGGGCATAAGGATAAGCACGCCTACAATATCTACAACTAGAAAAGTATCTGGGTATATATAATAACATTTCACTATCCAAACACATATCAAAACAAATTACTTATTGTTGTCAATGTTTCTGTAGTGTCCAAAATAAACAAACGGAAAGGACTGTGGTTATTATGTTTGTAAATTTATGAAAGAGATCGTATTTCATCAACAAACTATCATCCCTGATGAGGTATTTTCGAAAATAATTACGAGTTCATTTAAAATATTTATTAATCCTTTGTGTATTTATATTTTTTCAGTACTACCATGACTATCACAAAAACTCATATTCAGAAGATGATATACATGTGTTTAGAAACGAATGGGCAACATACCTGATGGAAGATTGTACACAAATAGAATGAAGGTGAATTCCTACCACTTATGTTATCTATATATGATCATTGATTATCCTCCAACCTTCTTTGGTGAATTGAGAATGCTCCGATGTATTGAAATCTTAATTTATTACTCAATGTTTTCTATCCCCGGATTCATATTATTGATCTTTGAACAAATCAATATTGAAGTAAGGCATGATGGTGTGCAGTGCGTATGGGGTGAATGAAGAAACCACCGAGGATCAACAAAATCCATTTTCTGTATCTCGTTTGTTTGAACTTGTATTTGAGAACATGTGTTGTTGTTTGACTTGCACAATTATTTCTAGGTAGATGCATGAGATGATCAGTATCATTGAGGGATTTTTTGGAACCAAAATATGTGTCCCAAGATAATTCAAGTAAGGGAAAGGCTGGTTGAGATGAAATTCAAGCTCAAACGACCAGTACATCATCAAAAGAATCAACCCTGTGATGCACCATCATGTAGAATCTGGTCCTCGTGATGTTTTGAGGTGTTTATGGAAGGTATGGGGAGTCTGATAAGCCCCATGGCCACCATAAATAATGTTTAAAGACAGCTCCACATGTTTTTTGTGCCTCGTGCCTCTTTACAGGGATCACGCCATTCACATGGTCCATCTTAGCACGTATGTCCCATTCAGCCCATTGCTACTCTTGGAAGAACCTGAGAATCTGACAATGCATAAGCCCCACAAGACCCATACTCATCCAACCAAGAGTATTCCTAGTGTGAAGGGAAGCTAACCATGGGTAATACCCACAACATACCTCTTTTAAATATATGGGTTTTGATCCTTGTATTCTAAATGGGGTACGTAGGAAGCCTCCATGAGGTTAAATCCCAACCAATGGTAAACCATGGTGACCCCCTCACTGGGGTACACCTTCGCTTATTTTCCCACTTGTATTTCCCTTAGTGGCATCCGAATAATTATTCAAAATGAGAAACCTTACCTTTATGGGATGCACCACACTTGGGTCAGACCTCATTGGGAATTTTGATCCATCTATAAGGTAAACATTCCAGGTGCTCCCTCCTAGAGATGTACCTACCTAATCCACTTTTATAAGTGTTTTGATCCACCCAGGTCTTACATCTCTGTAAGACATTAAATCATGACCCTCTATCCTTGTGGGATGTTAAACTCATGGAATACCACAAGTTAAACATGGGTTTCCATTAATATATTCAATATTAATGTTTAATCAGTCCTTATTAAGGTATTGTGGAGGTGTGGTTTTATGTTTTCCAGTAGATTTCAGAAGATTCCACACTTTATGTAGGTGATTCCATGGTTTTACATTATATGGTGATTTTATTATCCTGTATTTGCTTGCTAAGTGTACTATATGAAATGTTTGTGTGGTTAAAAATGTGTTATCAAAGGAATTTGGGGTGTGTATAGACTTGAAATTTATTTTTAAAATGAATGCAGTTGTATTTCTTGTGGATTTTCATGCTTAAGTCCTTTAAATGTGTTTGAAGAAATGAGAAAATTGTGTGATGGGTGTTTTCAAATGGATTTAATGTATTTGTGAATTTTAAAGAGGGTTTTCTTATGAGATGTCGAGATTCTATATATGTGTATTTACATTGAATGAAAGTACATGAGAATGTGTTGATATATATGATGTGTATAATGTAAATTGAGAACAATTTCCATACAAGGTATTTTATTTATGATGTGTAGGGGACAGGGTGAGAGGGCAGGGGTGGTTTTCTGGGGGAGGGGGAAGGGGGAAAAGTGGTAGGGGGAAGGGGTAGGGGGTGTGCTGGGTTCTTTTGAAATATATAGGGGGTGGGCAGGGGGGTGTGCAATGGGCAGGGGGGAAGTGCAGTGGGCAGGGGTGTGCTGGGGAAGGGGGCAGGGGTTCTTCTTTTTTATGGAATGGGGGGACATAATATTTGTTTTATGTTTTGTGCCTCACTAGTATAATTGGTTATTTTATGTTTTGTGCCTCACTAGTATAATTCCATTTAGCAACCCCATTCTTTATTTCATTATTGTATTACTAACATAATATTTGTTTTATTATGTAGGTGAAATATTTTTCCTCAGTTCAAATGCTTTGTTCAGAAACCGCCTCCATGGATGACAATTTTTTAGAGCAGATGGATGCAAAAAGGATGGAACATCATTGTTTTTTAACTGTTTGTTGGATAAATGTAATTGTAACCAAATTAAACATTGTTTGAAATGTATATAGAAGTGTGTTGTTTTGTATTCATGATTTCAAGTAAATGTATGTATCATTTTTTGTTCTTTTGTGCTTTGTGTGTGGGTGTTGTGTGTGCTGTGTGCAGGTTTTGTTTGGACTGTGCAGGTGCTGTAATGTGTGCAGGTGCTGGGCAGGTTCTGTGCAGGTTCTGGATTTGGATAGGATCTTTGGCCTTTATCAGCGCTAGTTAAGCGCTGATAAATGGATAATATATCAGCGCTATTTTGAGCACTGATAAAGGTAGTTTTTATCAGCGTTCACAATAGCGCTGATATATTATATATTTATTAGTGTTGAAAATAGCGCTGATAAATACTACCTTTATCAGCGTTCACTTAGCACTGATAAAAGGGACCCCCCTTTATCTTCACCGAGATTAACAGCACTTTTTTAGCGCTGTTAAAGGCCGTTTTTAGCGCTATTATAAGACATATTTGTAGTAGTGTATCATTTTATCAAGGAGAAAGTGGAGCAAGGGCTATTGAAGTTGGAGTATGTGCCTACAGAGCTACAGGTTGCAGACATTCTGACAAAGGCCTTACCCAAGGATGAATTTTAGAGGCATTGGCTGGCTTTGGGAGTCCATTCAACTCCTCTAACTTGAAAAAAGTGTAGATGTGACCCCTCCACCCTCCCCCTGAGGTATGGTGTGTTTTTCTCGATTATATTAATATGTGTTCTTTCTAATGTCTCGGACCATAGAGGAGTGACATTTGGGTTCATTAACAAAGGGGGAGAAATAGTGACTCCTCAAGGGGGAGAAATTATGGCTAAGGAAGGGAGAAAATGTATTAGTCAAAGACACGAGGAGAAGTTAACAGGTGGAGCAGCGAGATAGGGGGAGAGAAATGGGTTAGGGGGAGAGTATTAAATTTGACAATGCTAGAAGTGATTGATCAAAGAGTAGATATCACGACAGCTGAGGATCATGATAAATGTAGAAGAGTGGTGTTGGAATGGTGTCATAAGGTTTCCAGATATCACCAATTGGTATCAGTGTGGTATCAATAATTGGTATTATTTTAGCAATTGGTATCTGTAGGGTGTCAATAGTTAGTGTCTGAAATGAAGTGATTCATTGATGATCTTTTCATTTAATCTTGTTTCTCATGGTGAGCATTGCTCATGTGGGCTTAGAGTATGTGTTAAGTGAATCCTTGAATGCTATCAGAATCACAAGAGGATAATGGTGGTAGTGGCTGGAAGAAGATTTAATGAGGTGTCAAAGTGCAGAGAATTTTTTATGAGAGTGTTGTCAACAAATCCAAAGGGGGGGATTATTGGGAAAAAATCCCCCAAGGCATCATTGAAGCATTTTTGAGGTGATTATGTTTGTTGAAAAAGTGGGCCTCCATGTTGTGTTTGTTGACAAAGTAGACCATGATGTCCAATTTGTTAACAAAAGGGGTTTACATGGTGATTTGTAGGGTTAAAGAGATGTTGTTGGCTATCCATGTTTGACAGAAGAACCTCAAAAAAGCAATGGACGATCTAGAGGTGGTACAAAAAGAGAAGATATAAGGTGGCACTGTTTTCTGGTGTTTTCCAAATTTTTGGGCCTAAAAATCAGAAAATGGAGAGATGTGTTTTTGGAAAAGGGAGGTGTTCGTAAAATTAGAGTGGTGCATGGAAAAACAAAGTGGTGTGTGAAATATTGGTGTGGTACACGAAATAGAGGAATGAAGTTTTTCGCGCAGGAGGTGTTTCGAGATCAGAAGCTTGAAAATTGGCAAAGGCATGAGGTGCGCAAAAAATTGGAGCAGTGCGCGGAAAATGGTGTTGCACGGCAGATGTGTTTTCTGTGCTCAAAGAGGATTATGCACTCAAGGAGGGTTTTTCGCTTAGGGGTCATTCTTGCCTATAAATATGAAGTGACCCCCTTCATTTGAAGAAGCTCAATACTTAGAGAGTATATGAGCTCTGGCATGTGAAATTGGAGTACACAAGGGAGCTACGCATAAAAGAAAAGGTTGCGCATAAAAGAATATGGTTGTGTGTAAAAAGTTTTGTTTGAGCGTAAAGAAAAGGTTGTGCATAGAAGAAGGTTTTTGTGCGTAAAAGAAGAGGTTGTGCGTAAAAGTGGTGTTGCGTGAAAAGTGGATTTCGCACAAAAGCAGGGAATTACGTGCAAGGCCTAGTGAAGGATGCGCGTAAAAATTAGGGTTTCCTGATACACCCAGTGCAAAGAGAGATTTATCTATAGGTGAAAGTGGGACATCAACAGAGCATCTATCAATAGTTAAGGATGCAGATTTCATTAGAGATAATGAAGAGACCTACAGGTCTATAAACTATGAGTGGATCTTCTGAAGAAGCAGTGAGCACACTTCAGTTGAGAGAGCAGTGAGCTTTCATATCGTGATTGATTGTAAACCAGAAGGGACAGTGAGTCCACTTTGAATATTGTAAACAACAGTGCACTTTTAGTGAATTTGGTACATCGGCACATCGCCAGTGTATACTCCTTGGACATAGCCCAGTGAGGGTGAACCAAGTAAAAATATGTGTGTCTTGTTCATGATTTAATTTATGTTTATACTTTGCTATGGGAAAGAGAGATAATGGAGTTTTTCTTAACAGCGAAACAAGATCAATAGGGGAAGTTGTTTTAATCTTTTATACCCTGATTCACCCCCCCCTCTTAGGGTATCTAACCTAGTGGACCTAACAATCCTGTTCTTTTGAACTGGACTGAACTTTATCAAAATCATTTTTAAGGAATTTAAGTCTCATGTTATCAAAATAATTAGTGTCATCATCAGTTTGATCTTTCTTTTTAATGAAAGGATTAGTTTCATCAAACTTCATATGAACTGATTCTTCAACAATCCTTGACTTTTTATTAAACACTCTATAAGTTTTAAAGGTAGTATAATATCCTAAAAATATTTCTTCATCATCTTTTAGATCAAACTTACCAAGGTTTTCCTTAGTATTCAATATATACACCTTGCATCCAAAAACTTTAAAGTAATTTGCTTTTGGTTTTTTGTTATTACGAAGCTTATAAGGTATATTTTTGAAAATGGGCTTAATTAAAACTCTATTCATGATATAGTAGTTTGTGATTATAGCTACTTCCCAAATATAGGTAGGAAGACTATATTAATTCAGCATAATCCTATCCATTTCTTTAATAGTTTGATTTATCCTTTCAACAATTCCATTTTCTTGAGGTGTTCTTAGTACAGAGAAGGTGTGTTTAATACCTAGATTTGAGAAAAAAGAATTAAATTGTCTATTCTCAAATTCTCCACCATGATCACTTCTTAATGAAATTATTTTGAAACCTTTTTCATTTTGAACAATTTTACAAAAACTTTCCAAAAAAGTGAAAACTTCACTTTTGAGTTTTATAAAATAAACCCAAGTAAATCTAGATTAATCATCAACTAAAACATAAACATATAATTTACCATCCAAATTTTTTATCCTTGATGGTGAAAATAAATCCATATGGATAAGTTCTAAATGTTTAGATGTATCATTTTTTTTAATAGATTCAAAAGATGATTTGTGTTGCTTTCCAATTTGGCATGCATCACAGAATCTGTCATTATAAAACTTAAGACTAGGAAAATTAGAAACTAACTGTTTTTTGGATAATTTATGTAAATCATATATATTACAGTGTCTAAGTCTTTTATTCCAAATCCATGATTCATTTTTCTTATCAGTTAAACAATTAACTTTCTATTTACATAAGTAATTTAAATCCAAAGTATAAACATTATCAGTTCTATGTGATCTAAACTTAAGTAACTTATCTTTAAACACATAGAATGAATTTTTAGAAAAATAAAAATAAAAACCATCATTACAAAGTTGATAAATACTTATTATATTGTGCTTTAGACCTTTCACATACATTAATTTGTTGATTGAGATAGTCTTTGGATCTATAACAGTTCTAACTCCAATTATTTTTATTTTGGAAATACTTAGTTTTTATATTATTTTGTTCAACAGAACTCTTGGAAATAAAATCTCTTTTAATGCCACTTATTTGAGGATTTTTCAAATAAAAATTATTAGTGACATGGTCTTTTGTTCCACAATGATAACAGGTTGAATTTTTAATATTGGGCACAAAATAGTTTTTATACAATTTTGATTTCTCACCCCTGCTTCCTATTCCATATCTTTCCATTTTAATTATAGTATTTCAAATAATTTCATTTAAGATATTTTCTCCATTAGTAAAAAAATCAGCACTCTAATAAGTTTCTACTTCATCTTTTAATGCTTTGATCCTTTTTTCATGATTAGCACAGTTTGTTGTGGATGAATTGAATTTTTACATCAACTCTTGATGTTGTTTAAGCAAGGTATCTCTTTCACCTAAAACAGAATTGTGAATATTTGTTAAATACTTGTGATTTGTTATCATAGAATCATATTTTTCTTCTAACATTGAATAGTAGGCAGCTAGTTTATTATCTGAGAAACTACTAGTGTCAGAATTAGAAGAATAATAAGTTTGTACCTTTTATTCTTCTTTATTGTCCATAAAGAACATGTTGGCCTTTATATTTGATTTCTTCTTCTTTTAATTAGACTTTTAAGGACTACTGAAGTATTTAGATACACTCCATGTGGTTTTCATTGCTCTTTTTTCCTTTATGCTCATAATCAGCATTCTTATGATTTCTCTTTTCTGTACTTTTTCTTTCATCTTTCAGTTGAGGACAATCTGGTATGATATGACCCAATTTCTTGCACTAATAGTGATTAACTTCTCTTGGTTCTTTATCATCCTTCCTAAAGGATTTTCTAAATCCTCTTTTATTTTTGTAGAACTTATTGAAATTGTTGGCTAGTTGAGCCAGTTCCATCTCAGAATATGAGGAATCTGAATTTTTTTCTTCTTTGACTTCTTACTTTGATCTTCTACTATGTTTCTGAGTTGTCACTTTCATAGTAGTATTGTCTTTATTTAATATAATTTTATGATCTTCAGATTCATCTTGAATTTATACTTCATACATCATTAGTGTCTCAATTAGTTCTTTCATTGTCAGATCTTTAACTAGTGATGATTGTCGAATAGCAGCAGATATGTCATTCTATTTTGAGGGCAGTACTCTGAGTACTTTAAAAGCTTGATCAACTTGTTTAATGGGTTCTCCTAAGGCTATAATATTGTTGATAATTTCTATGATCCTTCCATTCATCTGAGTAATTATTTCTCCATCGAACATTTTAAAGGTGTGAAACTTCATCTTTGTTATTGCATACCTCATTTGTCTTACATTATCTGTTCCTTTATAGGCAACTGAAATAGTTTGTCACATTTCATAGGCAGTTAGACATTGTGATACATGATTGAATTCATCTGGTCCAAGACCATAAATAATAGTGTTCATTGCCTTTGAATTCATATCATATTCGTCTTCTATTGCAGCATCCCATGTTTCTGGTTTCTCAGGAATCTTATAAGGAGTAATGATTTTTTAGTAAACTCTGAATCCAAGATTTTTAAGATAGATAATCATCCTTGATTTCCAACACCCATAATTTTCACCATTGAAGTATGGAGCTCGAAAAATTGATATTCCTTCTATAGGATCAGTCATTTTCATCTTTGTATAGAACTTATAATTTTTAGCTTTCTATATCTTTATCCAAAAGATCACCTCTGATACCAATTTTTAGGTCGGAATATACAAAGTAATGCACAAGAGGGGGGTTAATTGTGTATTTTCAAATTCTTCCACAATTCTGGCTTTTGATACCCTTTGTAATTTATGCGGATATGAAGTGTTTTTATTCTGTATGTAAATATGTATCAGATAAACAGAAATAAAGAACATGGCTTTTTATAGTGGTTTGGGACACAAATATCCCCTAGTCTACTCTACCAATCACTCTCTTTGTGATCTTGGTAAATTCCATTAGTATGGTCCTCTTATCATAAGACCAAGAATCCACAACTGAATATAGGCATTTGACACCTTACAAACAAGAAAAATTACAAAGCCTTCTGGTTCTATAACAGAGAACCGATTATCCACAACTTAGATCAAGAAGCTGATACTCCACCACAACTGAGTATGAGTAGTTAAAACTCTCAATAAATCAAAATATAATGATTTTTTGAAACAGATTAAACTTTACAATTAAAACAACATGCAATTTATAGTAGATGGATCTTCTTCTTCAAAAATAATAGTCTTCAATAGAGAACAAGTTTGAAGTGATCCAGGTTGCATATAGATCTTTAATTTAAAGCAGCAACAAAACAGAGCAGTCACAAACTTACAGTAGAAAAAGATAAAACATATATATATCCAAAATATAGTCCTTTATTAGAGTTTTTCATTTGTTGTAGCACTATAATTTTTTTTAATAAAGTAGTTGTATATGTGAATCACTTATCACACACATATGAAGAGATATTCTAAAGGAATATATGGGACAAAAAAGATTTCTTCGGTATTCCAGATCCAAAAGAATAGCATGATTGAACGCGAAAATTCAAATTTCAAATGACTAGGAGAGTCGTAACTTCCCATAAGAATAAGAGAGCTTTTCTCTAATGAACACAATTCTTTGAAACAATCAAAATGATCCTTGAATCAGTCTTTATTTATGACTTTACCATTTCAGTAAACTCGGAATGAAAATGAAGCTTGACAAACTTCACCATTGAGAACATAACGTAGGGTTGAGTTGCATAGTGTAGGGTTCCTTTGCATAGTGTAGGGTTCCTTTACATAGCATAGGATTCCTACCAACATACGGTTCTTTTACCATAATTTCATCTTTACGTAACATAGGGAACAAAGTAGTGTAGGGATAATAATCCATACATTTATCCTTGTTAGTATAAAATCCTAAATGTAGCATTGATTAATCATGCGTTCAACTTTCCCAAACGTAGGGTTACAAACAGTAAATCCCAACTCCAATGTATGTTTATCGATCCATACATGTGTGAATTTTATGAACGTAAGGATTATGATCCAAATGCAAACTCTTTAGCATAACATTGGGTTGATACCATATAAAAACGTTAGATTTTCAGCGTAACATAGGGATGAAAATAATGTTTACAGAATCATTCTCGTAATGCTAAATTCCTTTAAATAGGATATAAATTCTTGTAAAACTCACTTAAAAAACTTTATTAGAAAAAAATAGGGGTATTTGTGAACATCAAAATCATAATAATTTATAGAGTATTATTGAGACAATATATGCCCAACATTAACTATGTGCCTCTATTGTCCATATCTAAAATTGAAGCTTAGGGCTCTAAATAAGACCTGGATGCTCCTGAATCCTTCCTTAAACCACAAGGCTCATTTATAGGATAAAAGTAAGGGTTAAAAATAAAATTAAAAGGTTTCATAGCTCAAAGAAACCACTTATATTTATCAAATAATATATCATATCATATCAAATCCAGAACAGTATAAATCCAAAACAAAATGGAAATAACCCATAGGATAACAATGGTCAGACTAACTAGGTCACTTATACCCAAATCACAAACAAATAACTAGTGAGCACTCAAGTCCCTCAATCCAATACATCCATGACCTATGGATGGAGGAACACCCCAGAAAGTGAACCCCTTAAATTGTCAATATCATGTTCCTAGAGTCAATGTTTCTATGATCAAGGAACGGAGGTGCACTCTAGAAAGTGAACCCCCTTATAATTTAAATGGACATGACCCAATACTAAAACCCCCACCTAGGTACCCAAGGATCCCATGTACGGCATATTTCAAATCAATTTCAAAGTTATTATCACATTTCACAAACAATTCCAAACAAACTTTTTCATCAAAAACATTCTTTGAAAACCCATTTCACAATCCATTTCACAATGCCTTGAAAACACATTTCTTTTATCAAAATGAGAGAAAACCCACCTTTTCTTAAAAACCCTTTTTAAAAACACATATCAATTAATTCAAGGATCATTCTAATTCATTTAAACAGTCGTTTATAAAACCAATAGCATTCACAATTCATAGAACATAGGCTAGAGACAGAACCACCTACCTAAAACTCAGGTCGCACAACAACCACGGTGGAATCCACCCACCAAAAGGAAACATAATTCAATAGAAAACTATATGAGGACCAAAAAAATGATTCCCACAAATTAGAATTAATTTTCCATAAGATATAGGTTGACAGAGAGGATAAATCATCATTTAACTCAATAATCACACATGTCACACCACAACCGACAAGAGAACCAATCATCAGAATATAGATGCATGAGGGATATATAAGAGATCAAATAAATATCATAAAATGATCAATAGATCCCAGAAACGCAGCCTATTATTGCTTCCAAATCTAAGAGAAATAGAGGAATTAAGAAGGAATCGGTCGCACTTATTGATTTGATGACAACCGATTGAACCAGGATTAAAATGCTAAGTGGAGTAGTTTGAAATATATTATAATTACAAGGGGGACTCTCCATAGGGGTTTAATAAATGGTTTTAGGGGGAATATAGTTAGGATTATACCCTTGTTTACTCGGCCCAGCCTAACACCACCAACTACCTGATGGCTACCATCAGCTAGCCAGTGGCCACTATAATCGTGCAGTGGCTATCGGTCGGCCTACCAACTATCCAATGGCACTAAAAACTATACATGGTTCTATCAAAATCCATAAGTTGGTCGATGGCTCCCTATAGCCATTGTCCATCCCAAGCCCTTTATCAAAACACCTGGATCACCTCTGACACCACTCAAACCCAAAAAACAAACTTTTAAATATAAAAATAGGCACATTTAGATTCTATATGTTGCAATAAATGCTTGGATTCATAAGATATTTAATATCATCTAATTTTTTCCTCTTGTATTCCCATTCCTTAGGCAAAAATCAAAAAAAAATCAATGTGTTGATCATCCAGTAAAAATTATCACTGAGTGCCTAAAGGCTATTAACTATTTTCACTAATCCATGATACATTTGAGTGAGTAATTCTCTTAGAAGAAATTCAAACACCTAATAATCAACATGCAACATTGATTTTTGGGTTTTAAGGACTTTGGATATCCCTAAGTGAATGACTTAAAGATTTTTATAGATTCAACACATTTTATGATAAGAAGAAACTTGACTGTAGATATTTATTTGGGTAATACAAAACAATTTATTACTGAATCATAAGTTCAAGAAGTAATTATGCTCGTTCATCTCTAGTAAAGGTGGAAACTTCCTTCTCTAGTTGTAAGACCCCAACCCAGTAACCCAGAACCAGTGAATTAATTTATTATATTAGCATATAAACAAGTAAGATTCATCCCAAAGGACCGAATAGTTTAGTAGATTTGAAAAATAAGATACATATATAAGTTCAACATTACAACTTGAAATGAAATATAATATATAAATTCCATTTGAAACATTCATAACTCCTATATTATCCATGCAAGTCATTCATAATATTCATATTCACATCCTGGGGAAAAATAAAACATAATAAATGGGTGATCTCAGATGCTCAGTAAGGGTAATAATTCATCGTAATCTAAAAATAAACCATAAGGCAAGGTGAATAACTAAAAACACTTACTATTAAAACAAAAAAATTGAGCATAATATGGCAGGAATAAAAACTGAATAAATAATACCATATAAATAATCCCATGAAAATTATACATACCCATGGATATTATACTAGTAGAATAATCACATGAAATATCAAATACTAAACTCATAATGAGAGAATGCATAATGCGGGACATTATAAACATACTGTCAAGGTCTCGTGTCAAGACCATACATAAACGTGTAAAAACTCAAACTAGTTTGTCTCATAAGACCTGCTGATGCACCGAGGGGCTATAGTGGGCCCCACCCAATACTTAATAAGTCTAATTCATTCCTCATATGAAATGGGTGAAACATAATCAATATATACATTCATATTGAAACTAACATATGAAATGTAAATAACTTTCTCCAATTAGTAAACATAATCACTAACCATTCAGAATAATATGGTGAATGGTACCAAGATAGAACATCTAAAGTAAAACTAATCATAAAGAATTTAATGAAACATGGTAGATGATATCATAAAAGATTAATCCCAATTAAACATAAGAATTAGTAAGGTTGTTGAAAATAGATGAAAATACTCTTATAAAATCGTCGAGGAATTCTTGAGATAAATACTCTTTTTACTTTGAAAAGAAGAGTTCTTTTGGAAAAATATTTGCATAAAACCATAAATTAACTAAGATGGTTTTTCCATAAAAAAATTAGTTATTTTAGAAAAATATTGGTGTCTTAAAACAGATTATAGAGTGCACTTTAAAATGGGTAAGAAATAGAGACTTTCCCTTTAATCGGGTCTGTGTATCGGGGAGAAATGAGAAGGGAACTTTATAAAACATTTATTATCCAATCAAATAATGATTAACTAATCTGGATATATGATTTTGGAACACATATATATAATTTATAAAAATTATATAAAAATAATGAAGAATTAAATTGGTGTATAGAGGAAGAAAGCATAACCCAAATGAAAATGGAGGTTCGAGAAGAAAACTCTTACCTTATGTCTGAATGTGTTTTGCACTTGAGCTTAATGTCCCACATAATCAAATAAAATTTATTAATTAATTAATTTAAAACCATTTATACATGTATTTTATTTATTATAATTTTATTAAGTTATTTTATGACATTTTTGATGAGTTATAAGATACGATTTTATTGCTCGGGAGAGCTCACTTCCTTGGTTTTCACGATCGGTATACTTGTATATGAGTATAGAAGTTAATGAGGAATGGGTATAATTCTCCAAAATTGAATTTATATGATGTTAATGAAAATATATAAGTGTAAATGGTTATATATATCATTTGGTTATATGGTATGAGGATGAATCATTAGATATGACATTTAGTGATAATCATTTACATTATTACGGTAGTTATTGATCATAACGAACTCATTTTGTTTTATCATTTAGTATTATGTAAATATGTTACTTCTAGAACATAAGAAAGGTTTTAATACATATATTATAGTCTATTTTAACCATATTTTTTCATTACCATCCTTGAAGGAGAAACTGAAGAATGAAAATTCGTCATCCATGAAGGTTGTAAATCAGCACCTCACAGACGATGATTTCATTTTTAAAATAAAAGAGAGAGAGAAAGGAGTTTGATGAAAGATATTCCATTAAAATGATATCATTCTATTATATAGATTATACTGGAGTTATCATGATCATTTGGAAAGAGTATTTGAGGAGAGAATAATAAAATAAAAGAACTTAAAAAGAAATTAAAAGGGAAAGGAAAAGGATTTTTAACTCTTGAATACTCCTCCTTGAGAACCACTTTAAGGGGATTGATTTTGGTATTTTTACGAGACCAAGAGATCCTAGACATGAATGAGAGGCTTGGGGATAATATTGAGTATAAATTTGACAAGGATCAAGGCTTGGAAGATGTGAGGAGAAGGGGTGGTGATGGGTGATATTTATAGTGGAGGAGAGGGGTGATTTCTCATTATTTTATTATTTTTCTCAATATAGGCAATAGTGTTGATTCTCATGACTAAATATAGTAATAAGTGTATGTGATTTATAATCAAAGGTTCCTACATCACTCATACATCATATATGACTCCATAATTCATGTATTTATCATTTATCCTAAATTATTGTATTTTACAACAGTTTGGGGGAGGGGGATAAATACAACGAAAATCCTATGTTAAACCAACATTGATGAACTCAATGAGACTTGAACTCGAGACCTCACCGAGACCCCGTATAGCTCCTACCAACCAAGTTGGACCCTGGGGCACATAAATTATTATAATGTCCTAGTTTCAGGTGTCGCTCAAAGGTGCCCCGTACCCGGTTGGTCACATAGTCTCAAGCGCATTTCCCCAAATGCCAGAGGCTACTGACTAGAAGCTAGGTCCTTGGGTGTGATGGTGGAGAAAATATTCCCTCATTGGTAGAGTAAAGCAGTGGAAAAAATAGTAAATAGTAGAGAAATCAATAATACCATGCAACAAGAGTAAACAATGGAACACTAATAGTAATAAAACAACTGGAGAACATATATAAATGATGCATGACACATATGTCTAGGAAAGTATCCAAACAAGTCACAATGCTAGAAATACCATACTAAAACCAAAGTACAGAAAATTAGTAAACTCCAACAGCATCACAAGCCTCATCTTGGTCCCATGCTCTCCAGCTCCAACAGCAATCAAGTACCTGATGAAGAATAGTGTTTGAACTTATCTATACATGCAACTGTATAATCCGTTTGGGTCCAAAATCATGAACCAAATAGGGTGTGAGACAAATCCCAATAAGCAACCACCAAAATATTTGTGCCTAACTGTCAATGAATATATATAGCAGATAATATGAAAAATGAATCAATAAACTTGGAAGTACTCAGAAGTAAACAATCCTATAGTTTCCAATTACATTCATTTACATTTATTAATTATTAAATCCATTTAATAATGTAACCTCGAGATCTAGCCTAAGCTATGTATCCCCCTGTATAATAGTAACAACAGACATCTCAGAAGACCATCTAAACAAACAAGTAAGACTGAGTCCAAGCTTGTGCTTTGGCTTGGCAGGCTCGCCATAATCATTCAATCATTCAAAAGAAACCCTATGGGAAAGTTCTCACAGTCTAACCCCTCTAGTTTTACATATAATCAATTCAATAAATAATGACTATTTGGGAAAGCTCACACATTCTAACCCCTTTGGTCCCACATAGCACTAATCATTTACAAATGACCACATGGGTAGCTCTCAGGTTCAATACCCCCTTGGTCTGCATAGAAACAATAAGCTATAATGACCACCTGGCAGCTCTCACAAACATGCCCTAGGGTCTAACATTCATTTAATAACGACCATCTAGGTAGCTCTCATAGTCTAACCCCTCTTGTCTATGACCACCTGACAGCTCTCACAGTCAATACCTCTGGATCAACATAATAACAATTATCCATAAATGACCCTACCTTAGGAATATCTCATATTCAATTCCCCTTGGACATACTTTCATAATGAAAATCACATGCATCTCATATAATCAGTCAAACTCCATCCTACACAATTCAAGTCATGGAAACAAAGCAAGCCTAACATGCATTCTAGACCAAATAGCCATAAACAAACAAGGGAAACATGCCCTTTATCAGGTTATAAAACCTTATGCATAAACAATTACCCTTTTTCAATCTACCAAAACATAACAGGTAATAAACAAGGTCTAATTCCAAAACACACAATACCCAAAACATGGGTATTCGGCACTTTAAGCATATATATACCAAATAAAATAAAATAAAGGCACAAACCACCTACCTTGATGTTGTAAGATGAACACTCTTGAACATCGGCCCCTGAATCGTCCTAGAACAATGTAGATCTAGGAAAAGGGTAAAACAATCAACCCTTGATAAATCATGAGAGATGAGAAATTAGGAAGAGAGGCTCTAGGGGAAGAGAGAACTCACTGGTGGGAATCCAATGCACCTGGTGATGTCTCAATCAGAGCTCGGATAGAGGAATGAGGGGAGATCGAAGTTCTTTAGCTGTTCATCGCTCTCCTGTATGAAACACGGGGAGAAGAAGTGATTTCTGGAGATGGGAAGTGACCCCTCTCTGGCTCATAAATTAAAAATAAAGTACACAATGTGTTCATTTAATGTATACAACATGCACTAGCCTCAACTGGCCCCCGCTTTAGGCGGTCTGCCATGTCACCTACACAGCCATGTACTCGGTCGTTGCATGGCCAGTACACGGCTACCCATAGTAACTAGGTACATGGCGTGTACTAAAAAGTACACATAATGTATTAAGAAAATTTCCCCTTTCTTACATTTTCTTCAAAAACAACCTGAAACAAAGATCCATACATGAAATGAAGGTATGGGTTCTTACAAAATTCCCCCCTTAAATCAATTCATCCCTGAATTTCCCTTCTAAGGATAGTGAAGAATAAACCTCAAACAACTCTATCAATAGTGATCATACATCGACCTCCCTCTCCCAAGTCTCATCTTGTACTTGCTCGTGCTGTCATAGCACCCGTACCAGAGAAACAGACCAGCCACAGAGAACCTTCATGTTGTGATCAACAATCCGAATTGGGTTCTCCTCAAAGGATGCATCCACCTCCAACTCAAACTACTAGGTTAGAAAACATGAGACGGTTCTGAAAAGTAATGTCATAGCTGAGAAACATGAAAAACATCGTGCATAGCCCAGTACCTCTGAGGTAACTGCAACCGATAAGCAACCGGCCCGACTCTCTCCAAAACCTCAAAGGTCTTGACGTATCTCAGTGAAAGCTTCTCATGTCTCCTAATAATCCGGTGTCCCAACCTCAGTGTGACACGTAAGAAAACCTGATCCCCAACCTCAAACTCCAGAGGTTGTCTCCATCGATCAGTATAAGATTTCTATCGAGACTGTGTAGTATCCATCCTCTTCTAAATCAACTCCACCTACTCAGTTGTCTCCTGGACAAGACAAGGTCCTAGCATGGATGCCTATTCTTCCTCTAGCCAACATAGGGTTGATCGACATGGCCTACCATACAAATCCTCATGAGGTGCCATTTGAATCATCGCCTAAAAACTGTTATTGTAGGAAAACTTCACTAGGGGTATGTGTCTCTCCCAAGAACCCTCAAAATCTAGGATGCATGATCAAAGAATGTCATCCAAAACTAGAATCAGGTGCTTGGACTAGCCAACTATCTAGGGATGGTAAGTTGTACCCAAAAGTACCTATGTACCCAAAGCCCTCTATAGCCCCTTTCAGACTCGAGAAGTAAACCGGGTGTCCCTGTCTGAAACGATAGAGTGTGGAACCCCATACAAATTTACAATATCCCGGATGTACAACCTTCCAAGATCATAAAAAGTGGAGGTTTCTTTGATTGATAAGAAATGTGAAATGTCCATGAGTCTTTCAACAATAACCCAAGGCGCATCATTCCCTCGAGGCGACCTTAGTAAACCTGTCACAAAATTCATCGCGACATCATTCCACTTCCACTCAGGAATGGGTAATTGCTGTAAAAGCCCTACTGGTCACTGATGCTCTACCTTCACCTGTTGATAGGTGTAACATCTCATAACAAAACCAACTACATCCTTCTTCATACCTAGACACCAATACTGATGGTGTAGATCTTGATACATCTTGGTGACACTAGGACGAACTACCCAAACTGAGGAATGAAAATCTCATAAAATCTCCTCACATATTTCTGCTGATACCCATATGCACCCATGAAAACTCAAGACCTCATTATCACCTATGGTCCACCTGGGAGTAGGGTCCTCTCCTGACACACTCTCCCGTAGGACTACGCCTTCAAAATATGATAGATTCCTCATTCGCACTCGATCAAGTAGAGTAGAGGTAACAACTACATAAGAAAGAAACATCTGACCCTGTCTATCGTGTACCTCCAAATGCATCTTAGAGAACATAACCATAGGCTGCCACTCACTATTAGCCTTTTGAACTACCTGTATATGAGTCCTCCTACTCAATGCATTAGCCATTGTGTTGCCTTTCCCAGGTGTGTAAGAAAGCTCAAAATCAAAGGACTGAAGGTACTCAACCCACCTTCGTTGTATCAAATTCAAATCACACTAACTATAGATATACTTGAGACTTTTGTGGTTAGTGTATACCACAAAATTCTCTCCCAAAAGATAATGTCTCCAATAGCATAAGGTATTCACAACTGTAGCTAACTCGAGATCGTGTGTCGGGTAATTCCTCTCATGTGGCCTTAACTACCAAGACTCGTACGCAATGACTCCTTCTCCTTGAATAATCACTACTCTCAGCCCGATACCTGATGCATCATAGTAAATGGTGTAACTCTTGCCCGAATCTGGAAAAACTAGTATCGGTGCTAAATTCAATATCCCTTTCAACTCTTGAAAGGATGAATCATAGGAATCTGTCCACAAGTACTTTGCACCCTTCTTAGTCAGGCCCGTCAGTGGCGCTTATAAGCGTGAAAAGTTCTATATAAAGCACCTGTAGTAACCAACCATCCACAAAAAACTTTGTACCTCAATGTTCTTCAGCTACTCCCAGGAAACAACTGCTCTCACTTTCTCTGCGTCTACTGATACTCTTGTCTCTGAGATAACATGACCCAAAAAGTGAATCTAGTCCATCCAAAAGTGGCATCTTGAGATCTTAGCATATAACTGATGCTCTCTTAGTGTACTCAATATGATCTCAAGATGGGTGGAATGGTCATGTTGAGTGTGAGATTACACCAAGATATCATCCATGAATACTACCACAAAAGAGTCCAAGTAAAGATGGAACACTTGGTTCATCAGTGCCATGAAAACAACAGGTGATTTCATGAGACCTAATGACATAACCAAATACTTTTATAGACCATAACTACTCTGAAAGGCTGTAAGAGTTATATTTAATGGTCTAATGTGCAACTGATGATAACCAAATCTCAATTAAATCTTTGAGAACACCCGAGATCCTTGAAGCTGATCAAAAAGATCATCAATCCTTGGCAAGGGATATCAGTTCTTGACCGTCAACTAATTTAGCTTCCAATAATCCATACAAAGTCTGAGAGTACCGTTCGCCTTCTCTGTAAAAAGGATATAAGAACCCCAAGAAGAAGTATTGGGTTAGATGAAACCCTTTGCTTGTATCTCCTCTAACTACTTCTTAAGATCTTGTAATTATGGTGTAGCCATCCTATAAGGAGGAATGAACACTAGTTCTGCTCCTGGAATAATATCAATAGAGAAATGTATCTCATGCTTTGGAGGTAAACCTAAAAAGTTGTTTGGGAAGACATATTTGAAACAATCCACCACTGGAGGAAATTCCATCTGTGAGGTCCCCTGGTCATTTAGATATAAACCAATAATCTGGGCTGGAATTCCTCCTAACCCGGGTCTATCTCTACTTGCTTGGACATCCCATTCACCCTTTTATAGACAAGACCTACCCTATGGTGATGTGAAACTCACCCTGTGACGATAGCAGTCAACAAAGGCCTGAAAGGAGACCAACCAGCCCATTCCAAGAATGACATCGTAACCTTTCATCTCTAAGACATAGAGGTCCCATAAGAAGTGAAACCCACCAACCTCAAGAGGGAACTCCTTGAATTGACGTACACTAGTCGTCCTAATCCCTAATGAAGTGTCTAGCATTATAACATCCTCAAAAATAAAGATACAGATCCCATGACTCTCCACTGTGACAAAAGTTATAAAACTATGGGAAGATCATGTATCAAAAAGAGAAGAAGCTAAAACTGAGGCAACTAAAATCCTACCTCTAACTGTAGAGGTTATGGGATCCTGTTCCTGTTGGGTCTGCTCTACTAAAAAAAGCCCGACTTGTATGAATCCCTATGACCCTACCTGACTACCCTGAGCTGATCCACCCTACTGTCATTGAAAACATGTAGCCTGACTACCACATCTACAACCTCCTCCTCATCCTAAACATCCTGATGAACTCTAGTTCCCTAACTGATGATAAACTGGTGGTCATGCTCCTGAACATGGTGTCATAACAGAACCCCTCTCACTCGCTGCTGGTAAAAACACCTAAAAAATGCTAAAGGTGACCCATCTTACTGCAAGATCAACACTCGGTTGGGTCCTTCGGGAAATGGGGTCTCGTATGCCCACTCTTCCCGTACCGGTAGCATAATATCTAGATACCTGAAGAAACATCACGTGAAATCTCCCTGCAAAGCTTCTTACTATCTGTCAAAGGAGTACCAACCCTGGATAATGAACTTCCCTAGATCACAGCTCTTAACTCCCTCAGATTGTACTCAGTAATCAACGCATGGCTCACAATAGTTTTCACTAAAGTCATCCTAAAGACATTCACCTGTGATCAGATGTCATACCTGAGACCATCCTCAAATCGCCTAGCCAATGGTAACTCGTCACCTCCTAGAATAGGTGTGAAGAACTGGAGCTCTGTAAAATGAGAAGAGTAGTCCATAACAAAAAGATCACCCTTCTCTAAATGCATAAACTCTCAGGCTCAATCGGCCCTCAATGTCTCGGGCTAGAAGTAACCATAAAATGTCCTCTGAAACTCTTCCCAAGACATATCCTGATGACTTCCTACATGTGAGATAACATCCCACCATCTCTTGGCATAATCACGTAGCATGTACATCGTGAGATTTAACCTCCTCTCCAAAGGCATCTCCAGATGCTCGAAGATAGCAAGCCTGGCCTCCAACCATGACTCTATAGCATGTGGTCCTCCCTCCCCTAAAAAAGTGGGAGGATGATACTGCTAGAACACCCTTGTCAACTCTGCCATAGTCAGGGTAGGATGTGGTGCTCCCTAAAAGGTCTGGATCATCCTCATAAAGCATTCAAGGAACTGTGCATCAACACCTTTGTATGGTATAATAGTTAGTGCCAAGACGGGCATGACGGGAGGATCTGCTGGTAGTCCATGATCTACCATTTCTGGTTTCTGATCATTGCCATGTATCTGGCGTACAACCAAAGGATGTCTCAGAGGAATGACTCTGTAAGGTCAAGTGCACACCTCAGTTCAAGATTATCAAGGACTAAAACTTGGAAGTGCGAGAATAAAACATGAGAAGGAAAGAATTAAAGTTTTACAAAACAAGGTTACACGACATGTATAACTGCCACATAACATGTTCCCGTGAAGCCTTAACATGGCATGTACCTCTACCAATCTAGGTCTTGTAACACCCCATACACACAACGTGCTCCCCCTGTGACAAAGCGTGTACTTAAATTTTCCCTCCTGCTCAATAACTTCTACTTGGCTATAACTACACGATTCTCTCCTAGGTAACACTACACGGTGTGTTCACCCCTGACACAGCGTGTACCACTTAAGTCTCATCCACCTGTGTCATTGGTCACATGGTTGGATACACAGTTCTTTACAACATAGTGTGTACAATCTAGACACGGCGTGTTCTACCAAAAGTTTCCCAACCCCATGTCTCTGCTCACACAGTCAGTCACATGGTCAAGCACTACACAGTGTGTACATATGGTACATGGTGTGTATTTAAGAAAGTTGTTTCTTTTAGAATAGAAGAACACATGGTGTGTGTTCATAACATCACAGGCCTTGTTGTCTGGGTTTCCAGACAATAGGCCTTTGAAACTTCTCTAGAACCCTTAAAAACATAAAATTTTGTCCAAGGAATAACAAATTCTGACCCGTGAGAGCTCATACTCCCTACAAATCAAAGTTTGGCATCCTTTTTCACATCATAACTTGAAAAAAATCGATTAAAGTTCAAACATGATCCACCAAATTCCAATCCAAGAGGGCCCATAACACCTCAGGGACCAAAGATTAGCGTCCATCCAAATGAAACTTTAAAATTTCCAATACCCTATCAAAATAGTTGGTATTCTATCAAGTCATATATCATAACAGCATACATATCTAGCATAACATCTATCACAACAGCATGTAATCAGTAATGCATCCTAAATGGCATAACAAGAATGCATGACCTATGATCTCTAGAAAGTGCCTATATGATGCATGAGATGGAATATCATCATCTCATCAGGTTTCAATAGAAATAGAACCTCAATAATATCAATGATAACATCACAATACAAGTGAATCACCCAACAGTGAAATCAAATCAACTGTAATAATTGCAAAAGCTAGAAAAAATTGTAATATTCGAGGTAACTTGGCTTTTCCCTATACACGGATTAGCAACTCCTAGGCACAACTTATTACCAACTACCTATTCCTTCATATCCCTGTCTGTAGGCTCCAAACAGTAAGCCAAAGCAGAAAAGAAATTCCTCTGATACCATTTTGATACGTCCCGGTTCTAGGTGTCGCCCAAAGGTATCTCGTACCCAGTTGGTCACATGGCCTCAAGCACATTTCCCCGAATGCCAGAGGCTTCTTACTAGTAGTGAGGGCCTTGGGTGTGATAGTGGAGAAATTATGCCCTCATTGACAGAGTAACACAATGGAACAAATAGTAAATAGTAGCAGAATCATTAATACCATGCAACAAGAGTAAACAGTAGAATACTGATAGTAATAAAACATCTAGAGCACATATATAAATGATTCATGTCACATATATCTAGGAAAGAATCCAAACAAATCACGATGCTGGAAATACAATACTAAAACCAATGTATAGAAAATCAGTAAACTTTAACAGCATCGTAATCCTCAGCTTGGTCTCATGCTCTCTAGCTCCAACAGCAATCAAGTACCTGATGAAGAAGGGTTTTTTCCCTTATCTATACATGTAACCATATAATCTATTTGGGTCCAAAATCATGACCCAAATAGGGTGTGAGATGAATCCAAGTAGGAAACCACCAAAATATTTGTTCCTAACTATCAGTGAATATATATAGTAGGTAATATGAAAAATGAAGCAATAAACAGAAGTAAACAATCCTACACTTTCCAATTACATTCATTTACATTTATTAATTATTCAATACATTGAATAATTTAACCTTGGTATATAGCCTAAGATCTGTATTACCATGTATAATAGTAACAACAGATGTCTCATAAGACCATTTAAACAAAAAAGTAAGACTGAGTCCAAGCTTGTGCTTTGGCTTGGTAGACTCATCACAATCATTCAATCATTCAAAAGAAACCCTCTAGGAAAGTTCTCACAGTCTAAACTCTATAGTTTAACATATCATCAATTCAATAAATAATGACCCTCTAGGAAATCTCACACATTCTAACCCCTTTGGTCCCACATAGCACTAATCATTTACAAACGACCACCTGGGCAGCTCTCACAGTCAATACCCCCTTAGTCTGCATAGCAAGAATAAACTATAATGACCACCTAGTATCACTCATAGTCAATGCCCTATGGTAAAAAATTCATTCAATAATGACCATATGGGTAGCTCTTATGGTCTAACCCCTCTAGTATATGACCACCCAGCAGCTCTCACAGTCAATACCTCTGGGTCAACATAACAACAATTATACATAAACGACCCTACCTCGGGAAGCTCTCACGGTCAATTCCCCTTGGTCATACTTTCACAATGCAAATCACATGAATCTCATATTATCAGTCAAAATCCATCCTACACAATTCAAGGCATGGAAACAAAGAAAGACTAACAGACATTCTAGACCAAACGAGCATAAACAAACAAATAAGGGAAACACGCCCATTATCAAGGTATAAAACCTTATGCATAAACAATTACCCTTTTTAAATATACCAAAACATAACTGGTAATAAACAGGGTAGAATTCCAAAACACACAATACCCCAAATATGGGTATTCGACACTTTAAGAATATATATACCAAATACAATCAAAGAAAGATACAAACCACCTACCTTGATGTTGTAAGATGAACACTCTTGAACGTCGGCCCTTGAATCAGCCTAGAATGACGTAGATCTAGGAAAAGGGTAAAACAATCAAACCTCGATATGAGAGAGGATAAATCAGGAAGAGAGGCTCTAGGGGAAGAGATAACTCACCGATGGGAATTTAATGCATCCAACGACATCTCAATCAGAGCTAGGAAGGGGGAACGGGAGGAGCGTGAAGTTCTTCGGTCGTTTGTCGCTCTCATGTATGAAACATGGGGAGAAGAATTGATTTTATGGAGATGAGATGAAACCCCACTCTGACTCATAAATTAAAAATAAAAGTACATGGCACGTTCATTTAATGTATATGTCATGTACTAGCCTCAACTGGCTTCTGCTTTAGGCGGTCTGTTAGGTCACCTACACGACCATGTACTCGGTCATTACACGGCCAGTACACAGCTACCTACAGAAACTGAGTGCACAGAATGTACTTAAAAAATTTCCCATTACTTCATTTTTCCTCAAAAACAACCCGAAACAAAGATCCATTCCAGAAATGAAGGTCTGGGTTCTTACAATTATCGTATTTTACTATTCGCCAAAAATCCAAGTATTTTAGAAAAATCTCAAAAATTCACCCTAACCATTTTTCAATATATATAATTCAAAAATGAAATCCATTTTATGAAAATAATTTTTTAAATATGATAAATATAATTTCTAATTATACTCATCATTTACTCGAAAAATAAATTTTTTAAAATTATAACTGATTTTATAACACTCTAAAAAAATAACTAAGGTCTAATTAAATTATAATAAAATCATAAGACAAAAAAATATTGATTTATGAGTACATTTTATGAAAGATTATTTTCTTTTAAATCATTTTATTAATTATAAAATTGTAATTAAATATTTATGACTTACAAAAATACCAACACTTAAATATTAATTTTTAAAATATTCACTTACTTATACTATGATTATATCATTTTTTTTAATTTATAAGATGCCTAAATTTTATTTATACATTCATGGGTTAGGTTACTATTCATTTGGCTAATTTACTATTCATAAGAGTCATATTACTATTCCTAAGGTCAAGTTATTATTTCATCGTTATAGGTTCCTTAACTTCTATAAATACCTATTATTTCATTCATTCTTCATTTATAAAGTTTATATTGTGTTATATAAGTGATTTTATGTGATTTATACTATATTAAATAAAAATAGGAAGGGTAATCTCATTGATAGGATTCTAGGTCATTATATTCTCTCCTATAAAAATTTCGTCTTAAAAATTTATAGATTGTCACCCACAAGAATATTTGGGTAGTTCTTCATCATATTATCCTTAGGATCCCATCTCACCTCTTCAATTTTATGATTTTTTCAAAGTACATTTACCAGCTGAGTCATTCGATTCCTCAACACTTGTTCTTTAGTGTCCATAATCCGAATAGGCTCTTCATAATAATATAAGTCAGGTTCCAATTCTATTGTTTCAGAAGTGAGTGCATGTGTTGGGTTTGTCATGTACTTCCTTAATAAGGAGATGTGTAACATATTGTGTACCTTAGAAGGCTAGGTGGCATTGCCAAATTATAAGCCACAACTCCAATTCTCTCTAGAATTTCAAAAGGACCAATGTACTTGAGGATTAGTTTCCCTTTCTTCCCAAATTACATAACACCCTTCCATGGAGATACTTTAAATAAAATATGATCTCCCACTTCAAATTCAAAATCCTTCCTTCAATTATCGGTATAGCTATTTTTCTACTTTAAGATTCTTTGATATGGGTTTGAATAGTATTTACCTTTGTTTTTGTTTCCTCCACAAGCTCTGGTCCCACAAGATTCCTTTCACCAACTTCATCCCATCAAGTTGGTGTGCGACATATCTTTCCATACAATGCTTCATATGGTTCCATTTGAATACTATAATGGAAACTATTTTTGTACACAAACTCCACAAAAGGTAAATACTAATCCCACATACCTTTAAAGTCAAGTTAGCATGATTCCAACATGTCTTCTAAAGTTTGGATCATTCTTTTTGATTGTCCGTCAGTTTGAGGGTGATAATCAGTACTCAAATAAAGCTCAGTATCCAAATATTTCTTGAGACCTTTCCAAAATTTTGATGTAAATCATGGATCACAATCATACATAATTGAGAGAGGTGCTCTATAAAGTCTTATAACTTCATTAATATAGAGTCGTGTAAGGTGCTCCAGTGGAAAATCCTCTCTTATAGTGAGGAAATGTGCAGATTTGGTAAGTTGATCAACAATCACCCATATTGCATTATTCTTTCTTAGGGTTTTTGGTAATCTAGTGTCAAAATTCATAGTGATTTCATCCCATTTCCATGTAGGAATAGGCAGGGGTTTCATGACACATCTAGGATGTTGTATTTCAATCTTCACTTGTTGATAGACTGGACATCTTGATACATAATCTGCAATTTCTCGCTTCATATTATCCCACCAGAAATGTTCCTTTAGATCTCTATAAATCTTAGTTCTACCAAGTTATATAGAGAAATTAAAGCTATGTGCATTATCCAATAACTCCCTTTTTAGCTCGGGTATAGAGGGAACATATAGCCTCCTCCCAAATTTCGGAATTCCATCCTCACACACAAAGTTTGGAAACTTCCCATCATTCACAGCTTTAATTTTCTTTTAAAGATTCTCATCATTACCCTGAAAACTTTTAATTCTTTCCAATAATGATGTTTGGGAAAAAAGTTTAAAAAGTAATGATGTTTCACCTTTCTTGATAATTTCCATATCCATCTTTTCTATATCTATATACACAGGATCTTTGTTAAACCTCATTTTGTTCAAAACTCCATGATCATTCCTACTCAGAGCATTTGATACCTTATTTTCCTTCCCTGGGTAGTAGTGTATTGAACAATCATAATCCTTAAGTAGCTCAAGCCATTGCATTTTCATCATGTTGAGTTCTTTCTATGAAAATATATATTTCAAGCTATTGTGATCCATATATATCTCACACCTTTCACCATAGAGATAGTGTCTTTATATCTTCAGGGAAAATATTACAGCTACTAACTCAAGATCGTGAGTTTTATATTTATATTCATGAGTTTTTAACTACCTTAATGCATAGGCAATAACTCTTTCATTCTGCATAAGGACATAATCAAGTCCTTTCTTTGATGTATCACTATAAATCACAATCCCACCATTTTCCGATGGTAGAGTCAGGATCAGAGCATTCACCAATATCCTCTTTAATTCTTCAAAACATTCTTCACGTTATTTTTTCTATACAAACTTAACCCCTTTACGAGTAAGCTTGGTTAACGGGTTAGCTAATCAGGTGAAGTTCTAAACGAAACACCGATAATAACCTACTAAACCAATAAAACTATTTACCTCAGTTATATTTGTTAGTGTAAGTCATTCCTAAACCGCCTTTATCTTCACATGATCAACTTGTTGAAATAGTGGGTGCCCTAGACCCAACTATTTAGTGATTTTTATTACCATATCGTCTATACAGTTAGCTATACATGATGTCATCTTACCATTATACTGTAAACATTTCTTCATCCACTATTGAAATGGTAATTTCCAAAGATTAATTGTCATATTGAAAGGTTATAGTAGTTCCCAAGCTATAATGACAACCTCGAGATAATATGACATTAATCTTAAATATATGTTCTATATTCTAGATAAATCTTACTAATTGGACATAGTAGATGTTTGAAAATCAGGTGTTAGGGAATCATGAGCATTAAGACTTCTTCTCATGAAGTTTGCACTTGGTGATCTCTTGTAGTGAGATCATGAGGACTGACCCACCAATAGGAACACCACATGTTTCGAGTGTCATTGGATGTTCATATCTATGATCATGTGTAATGGTGTCCTGACTTGAGATCATTACCAATTTATTTCATTTGATTTTGTATTTTGATTCAAGATTAAAACCATGTCAATGAAGTCGTGGCGAAGTAGTTTGTGTTGGGTGCGTCATTAGTGGCATTGCATTGGTTGAATGGTCAAGAAAGGATTTGTCGCATATGGGTTATGGAAGTAATATATCTCGGGCCATGTTGATATGGATGGCAGTACCTTTATAAGACCATCACCATGGTAGTTGAGGGTAAATCTATCCATTTACATCAACAAACAATAAAACAAGAAAAGGACGATGACATTAGAGTGCGTCCTGCTTTATGAGATATTATAGACAAAGAGATTATATTACACAATGTGTGTTTGTAGGTTGGTTGTCGCGGCTGTGACAATGTTTATCTCTTCAGGGGTCATGATGGGTTTCTAGATCCTGCTCTTGATCTGTGAATACTATTCACTACTATCGAGATAAGGGCCTAGAGGGTCACACACAATAGCATATTCAAGAATCTGCCCTATTCAGTTGAATATGAGTTTTAGACATGGTGGGCCTCACTACTGGGTTCCGGGATTTGTCCAAGGTTAAATGATCACCAATGAAATAAATATATTCATATTATTTGAGTTTATAATAATGAGTATTTAATTTATTTATTAAATGTATTTATGAGTTTTAAGTAAATACATGAAAAAATATTAATTGACGAATATTAAATTATTCAATGTTTAATTAATATTTATGGGAGCGACGAGTCGAGTTAATGACTTAGTTATTATCACGTAATATATTTTAATATATTAAAAGTGAGTGATAATAATATTTATGACTCTGATAAGTAGTCATAATATGTCATTTGTAGTGCGTTGATTATTCGGGAGTCGTGTTGGAATTTCCGGGTAATTAAATGATACTATAAATAGAAGAGGAGGAGATTTTGTTAATGTTTTTTCATGGAGCTTCTCTACTCTCTCTTCTCTCCCATGATCTAGAGAGATAGGCTCTAGATCTAAGGAGAAAGGATCTATCTCTCTCTTAGGCATCACTAGTGAAGTGATGCGGTGGTCATTGGAGCATCGAAGGCGTCGTCGTAATTCTGTGCTAGCACCCGAATTAAAACGAATGGCGCTCCTGCGGATTCATTGAAGAGTGTGTGGATGATCTAGAGGAATTTGACTTCGGATTCTTTGAGCAGCGATTGCCAATGATAAGCAGACGTCGTGCACGACTTCGGATCTATACCGGGTATTTTTATGGTTTATTTTGTGCTTAAAATCCTTCATGCCTGGTCCTCAGTTAATATCGAGTTGTTGTTCACCGATGTCGACAAGTTTACATCAATAGTCGGTGGAAAATTTTAATTACATTTGATAATTAAATTAATTAAATATTAATTTTGGTTATTAAAATTATTGCAGTGTAATTAATTTAATTGGGAGATTAATTAAATTAATTAATTCATTAGTTTTAGTTTTAAAATTAAATAAATAATTTGGGACCGAATGACATAACTATTGAATTAAAATTAAGATTGAAATTTTTAATTCAATTAAATGCCCTCAAGTATTGTTTTAATGCAAGTTTAATTTTTTTATTCTGCGTTTATTTAATATACGCGAGTTTAATGCGTATATGCTGGTCATGAGTCATCGACCTAACAATGCTTGTTTGGTGTTTATTTGTGTATTTAATTTATTTATTTAATTATTGCATGTAGTTTTGTAATAATTGTTTTAATTAAATAAAAGACGATTTGCATGTCGTCTCAATATCATTATATGTATAAGAACCTGCATGTCCACTTCTCTGAGTTGTACATTTTTACTCCCTGATATCTCCTCGCCTGCATGTGAGTACTGTTGTATAATGACGATATGAGGTGTAACACACTTCACACCAAGTGACGGAGACGCACCATACAAGAGTCGGTTGCATTGGATAAGCAGACGTTGTTGTTCAAGTTGCAAGCTACTCGACTAAAGGTACTTACCCCTAGGGTTGCGGTTGGTCTGTTATTCACTCAATGGATCAACCATTAGAATCATCTCATGATTAGAGCTTCATTTTGTTTTTGCATGGTTTATTATTTTTATGAATGTGTAGTTTATTGCATGATCACATAGTATAATAATAAACAAGCATGCAAGATAGAATTAACATGTGACGCAATTATTTTTCTATTTATTTCATGGACAGTTGTGAGTGTGATCACATAGCACATGCTTATAAAAATAGAAAATTATTTCTTTATTAACACTAAAAATAATAAAACCCTCAAAAGTATATTAAGTCATAACCACCTTCCGTCATTCAATTTTGGACAAAACTGGCTGTTTGAGGTGTCGGTCATGCCATAGCTGAGGGTGCCTCTTACTACTGGGGAGTCCTTATAAGAATGATGGGTTTACTTAACTAAAATTGCAGTAAAGAAATAGTCATAGCTAGCTTGTTGTAATTTTAGAGGCAAGCGTTGAGTAAATCGAGTTTTGATTTTAAGAAGTCAGGACTTCACTCAACAGATCAAGGAACTGCAAGTTAAAGCGGTCGGCCAGCCAAAAGCCCACCTAGAACCCTCCAAGTAGTGGCGCAGCCATAGATTGTAGACTATGAGGGGTGGTTCCAGGATCCTTGCCACTACAATAATCAAGGGACAGAGTATTCCAATTCTAGTACAAAGGGTTCCTAGAATCCGATAAAATAGTGGGAGACATTAAATGATTTAAGTAATTAATCAAAATGTCTAAACCGGTAATCAGATAAAAGGAAATCATCTTCTAAAATTCATTTTTGTAGAAAAATGGAAAGTTATACCAAAAGTTTAAAAACTAAAATATTGTATTGGACAAAGTAAATTCCCACACTAACACGAGTATCCATGAATAGTACAGGAGCGTGCGCATAGTACTGTGATATAGAAAACTCAAGGTGCCAGTGTCTCCAACACTGTTAAACTGCCTCAAGAAACAAGGGTAAAACTGATTACAAGAGACTAATGTATGAAGCATATGATAGTTATATCATTATGATTTCATTAATAACTAGTTCCAGTTGCGGTCGCTACACTAGGACATAGATGATATAACATAAAGTCTCATCTCTGAGAAGTTTGCAAGGAGAAAGCGAAGCAATGATATGAATAAGGAGAAGTTTACACCGTCATGTGTAAATTGAAAGATTGATCATGATATTTAAATATCAATTTCACCAATTTACTCAAGTTTTGTTTTAAGTTATAAAATGAACAAGTAATGAGTAAACACTCCATTACCAATTAAGGTAAGGTTCGCCAAGTGAATAAGAATAAAAGACAGTTAAGTTTTAATTATTATGGAGAATAAATTGAAAGAAAATGTGAAAGGGTCAAAGGAATTTAATTCCAATGACACATTTGCGACGTCCTTAAATTAATGAGGTATTATCAAAGGTTATTTGGATTGAATATTATAAAATAAAACAATGGAAGTTTAAAAACAATAAACTGATTTAAAGAAGCAATTTGTTGCTTCTACATCAGGCATATTCATCAATGTAATGTTTCCTTTTACTACTTGGATATTTAATAATATATTATTTTTACATATGTGTATTTAAATATAGTTATCAAGTAAGTAAAGAAACCTTACTAGAAGTCAGGTGTATTCTCTAAGTGGTTGTGAAAGGGTGATACCTAGGCTAGTGGTGAGAAGTACACGGCTTCTTTAATTTCCAAGTGAAAGATTTGTGTTGAACTATTATTGATTATAACCATAAACATTAATCTCATGTGTCTTTGGAAACAGGGAGACATTATTTCAGGTTCTGGAATGAATGTTGTTTTTGGTAAACTCAATCACTAGTTCAGTGATACATGAATAATAGGCAATTAGTGATGAATATAAATGTAAGCCTTATACCCAGTTGTGACAATATAATTATTTGTCAAGTAATACTAAAAGTGGGCGTCATAAATATACCAAGTATGGTATTTAGGCTCGAAACAGCTAAATAATTTTTTTATTATTGATGTCTTTAGTTTGGACAAAGGAGCCTTTAGAAATAAAGGTATGTCACAAAGCTTTTGGAAATAGTTTAACAAGTAAAAAAGAGATATTCCAAGTATAAGCTAGTGGTATATATACTTCATAAGATTCCTTTAAGTAATTAAGGAATAATAAAGTGAAGTATATGCATGGTCAGAAGATATGTGTTGGTTCAGGTTGGGATACTGAAGAATATCTCGACTAAGAATTCATCAATCATGATAATGTAGCGTGGAGCAATTCCTAAACGCACATTACCTTATCGATATCATGACATTGATGTTAATGAGGAGGATTGATGATGAATTCTTACATATCAACATTGATAAAAAAATGTAGCGTGGAGTAATTCCTAAACGCACATTTTATACATCAAAGAATTGATGTAAGTAATATCAATGTTGCAACTAGTAGAAACTTCCATTATATTTTATGAAATGCTTTGAAAATAATGGTTATATCCCATAACCATATGCCAACTATAATGAAAAATGGATATCATACGAGTCATAGTATGATGTAAATCCATTATGTCATAAGGACATGTGTTTGGATGCAAATAGTTTGTTCGAATACAAACAAACTTGCATTAAACACATTGTGAATCTAAGGTACTTATCCTAACGATTTCTTAGGATATTACATAAATCCCTAATATGGAAAAGTTTTAGTCAAGTGATAGACTACATATCTATATAAGGTTTAACATCTTTATTAGAGATAGTGGGAGCTATATTGATTTGTGTTTTGTCAATGCTCAAGATTCACAAATAGTTGGCATAGGAACTAGTTCCACAAGCGCATGTGGAACATAGTATGTTCCAGAGACACATACTGCGTAGGAATGATAAAACCATGGTGATGGTTTTTATTTTCACCTCGATCAGTGATCTATTATTTAATGTGAATAATATTTCCTACAAGTAAGCAGCATATGGAAATTAGCAAAAAACTGATAAGACCAATTAAAATTCAATTAATGGATTCCACGTATCAAAGTATAAAGGGGTATTTTTTTTAATATTGTGGTGGGTATTCAAGTGATTTGATACATGGATGGTATAAGTGTAGTACCAAAAAGGGTCGATTGGTTTCACCAAGTCATTAGGCCTAAATACATTAGAATTTTACTTATCATAGCTAATATCTATGATCAAATTATTTAGCATTGGATGTCATGACCACCAATCATGGATGGTGTCTATAAGATGCAACAAAAAGGGATGGTTACATCATAGAATGCTAATAAAGGTTGCAAGTTATTGAAATCCATTTTGGGATTAAAGTAAGCAACATGATCATAGAATATAAATTTGCAACAAATGATTGCCATATGTCTACAAGAGGTTAGTGGGAGCACCAAAGTTTTCTAAGTGAATTATGTTCAGTAACATATGGAAAACAGATTGGTCTCACAGTTAATTAAGACCAAGATGAAATTTATTCTCTAGTGATTGACTTAAAGTAGTAACCTAAGTTCTAGGGAACAAGATCTACTAAATTAGATCTATAGGTTTATTGGTCCTAATCAATCATACATATAGTGACATTGTATTGAAAAATAAAAGTTGGAACAATTCAAGAGATGAATTGTTGCCTAGGTCGCAGGGCATAATCTCCCCATGTTGACATGTCTGTAACATGGGAAGAGATAAACATGGTGAGTTACAATCCGTACGTTGAAGTGATGGATCAATCGCGTATTCCATGATATGTACAAGAACCAATATTTCCAACGTATATTTTACAATAGGAAAATATAAGTTATATCTAGGAGCACTGCAAGGGATGTAGTCAGAATCGTCTCATTGTACTTCATCAAGTACAAAAGATATGTACCTGGTAAGTGGAGAAGGAAGAGTACTAGTTTTCAGGGGACATAAACTAGTCTTCCACAGATCATTGTGATCTGGTATTGTAGTTAGACTAATGATGATGACTGAGTCAAGCTCATATTAGCCAGTGGTAGCCATACCTACAAATATTGAGTATGTTGCATCTTCTAAAGCAGCTAAGAAGCAGTTAAATGCAACAATTTTTTCCAGTTCTTAGAATTGCACTTGGTGAGAAAATTATTATCATAATGCAAATTATGATATTCTTACTAGCCAATATGTCAAGCTATGGCAGTGGAAAAGTGAGATATGCTCAGGATACCATCTCTTGAGTAGTTTTACTCAAGGAGATGAGGTCGTAATAGTAGAATATCCACACAGAGGAACCATGGTGGACCCAGTAGCTAAATCCATCACTCAGAAGAAACATCATGTTAATCATGTGAGTAGCTAACAAGTTTAGTTAGCAAGTTGACTCCGGTGCAAGTGGGAGTGTTGAAATAGTGGGTGCCCTAGACCCAACTATTCAGTGCCTTTGATTACCATATCGTCTATACAGTTAGCTATACATGATGTCGTCTTACCATTATAGTGTAGACTTTTTTGCATCCACTATTGAAATGGTAATGTCCAAAGATTAATTGTCATATCGAAAGCTTATAGCAGTTCCTAGGCTATAATGAGAACCTCAAGATATTATGACATTAATCTTAAATATATGTTATATGGTCTAGATAAATCTTACTAATTAGACATAATAGATGTTTGGCCATCAGGTGTTGGGGGATCATAATCATTGAGACTTCTTCTCATGAAGTTTTCACTTAGTGATCTTTAGTAGTGAGATCATGAGGACTGACCCACCAATAGGAACATCACTGTTTTGAGTGTCATTGGATGTTCATATCTATAATCATGTGTAATGGTCTCCTGACTTGAGATCATTACCAATGTATTTCATTTGATTGTGTATTTTGATGCAAGATGAAAACCATGGCAATGAAGTCGTGGCGAAGTAGTTTGTGCTGGGTGCGTCATTGGTGGAATGACATTGGTTGAATAGTCAAGAAAGGATTTGTTGCTTCTGGGTTATGGATGTAATATATCTCGGGCCATGTTGATATGGATGGAAGTACCTTTATAAGACCATGGCCATGGTAGTCGAGGGTAAATCCATCCATTTACATTAACAAACAATAAAGCAAGAAAAGGACGATGACACGAGAGTGCATCCTGCTTTATGAGATATTATAGACAAAGAAATTATATTACACAGTGTGTATTCGTAGGTTGGTTGTTGCTATTGTGACAATCCTTATCTCTTCAAGGACCATGATGGGTTGCTAGATCCCGCTCTTGGCCTATGAATACTATTCACTACTGTTGAGATAAGGGCCTAGAGAGTCACACACAATAGTGTATTCAAGAATCTACCATATTCAGTTGAATATGAGTTTTAGAAATGGTGGGCCCCACCACTGGGGTCCGGTATTTGTCCAAGGTTAAACGATCACCAATGAAATAAATATATTCATATTATTAGAGTTTAGAATAATGAGTATTGAATTTATTTATTAAATGTATTTACAAGTTTTAAGTAAATACATGAAAAAATATTAATTGACGGATATTAAATTATTCAAGGTTTAATTAATATTTATAGGAGCGATGAGTCGAGTTAATGACTTAGTTATTATCACGTAATATATTTTAATATATTACAAGTAAGTGATAATAATATTTATGACTTGGATAAGTAGTCATAATATGTCATTTGTAACGCGTTGATTATTCGAGAGCCGGGTTGGAATTTCCAGGTAATTAAATGATACTATAAATAGAAGAGGAGTGGATTTTGCTAATGATTTTTCATGGAACTTATCTCTTCTCTCTTCTCTCCCATGATCTATAGAGATAGGCTCTAGATCCAAGGAGCAAGTATCGAGCTCTCTCTCAAGCATCTCTAGTGAAGCGATGCAGTGGTCATTAGAGCGTCGAAGGCATCGTCGCAATTCCGTGCTAGCACCCGGATTACGACAAACGACACTCCCACAGATTCCTTGAAGCGTGTGTGGATGATCTAGAGGAATTCAACTTTGAATTCTTCAATCATTGATCCCCAATGACAAGTAGACGTCATGCACGACTTCATATCTAAACCAGGTATTTTTACGGTTTATTTTGTGCTTAAAACCCTTCATGCCTGGTCCTCAGTTAATATCGGGTTATTGTTCACCGACATTGACAAGTTTACATCGATCGTCGGTTGAAAATTTTAAAAACCCACCTGTTTGGGGCTTCCACTGCACGCCCGATTCCAACACAACTAAGATTCCATTATTAGAGACAATATGGCTAAGAAAAGAAATTTTTTGAAGCTATAATTCACACTTACTAAACTTCCCATATAACTCGTTTCTTTGAAGAGTCTTCAAAATAATGCGCAAGTGATTCTCATAATCTTCTTAGATTTTGTAGTATACACAGATATCATCAATAAATACCACAAAAAATCATCAAGATATTCTTTGAAAACTCTATTCATTAGATCCATGAAAATAGAGGGTGCATTAGTCAATCTAAAAGGAATTATTGTAAACTCGTAATGCTCATACCTGGTTTAAAATGTTGTCTTTGGAATATCTTCTTTTCTCACATGCAACTAATGATATCCAAATCAAAGTTCAATATTCAAAAAATATTAGGCTCCATGAAGTTGATCAAATAAATCATCAATGTGAGGAAGATGATACTTATTATTTATCATAATAGCATTGATTTCCCTGTAGTCAATACACATCCTCATGGATCCATCTTTCTTCTAAACAAAGAGAATAGGGGATCCCCATGAAGAGACACTAGCATGAATAAATCCTTTATCACTCAATTCCTCTAGTTGTTTCTTTGTCTCCACTAATTCCACTTTGCCCATTCTATAATGAGTCTTTGATATAGGCCTTGCACCAAGAATTAAATCAATAGAAAACTCAATTTCTTACTTCAGAGGATGTTTGGGTAAATCCTCTAGAAATACATAAACATATCTTTTCACAATAGGTAGATCCTGAATTTGAAGATATATTTCCTCACCTATAGATACTATTTTCTCTTCCTCCCCAAGAATTTCATTCAGAAGAGTTGTTGGGGGTGGATCTAGAAATGGCAAGGTTTATGCTCTAAAGATAAGGGACTCTACATCATTCTCAAAAATTGTAACTTCCTTCTTCTTGCAATATATTTTTTCATCATAATTTGAAAGAAAATCCACACCAAGAATTATATCAAATTAAATCATAGGTATTATGATAAGGTAAAAAACAAAATCACATTTATGTGTCATAAAGGGGAATAATTGAGACATCTTTGTTGTAATGATACTTCCATTAAGAGTTTTGACTGAAAACTCCTTTATTAAATCAAATTGGAAATGTTTGATTTTCTTGGAAAACTGGGAAGATATAAAAGAATGTGATGATCCAGAATTAAATAAAGCATTGACTAAATTTGATTAAATGATTTAAGTACCCACCACCACATCATTAAGAACTTCAACCTCAACGGTTGTGATTGTATAAGCTTGTCCTTGCTCCCTTGGCCTTCTTTGAGGAAAGTTTCCTTGACTTCTAGGATATTCATATGAATAATTTTCCATCTCTTTACAATTATAGCATTAAACATTGGAAGATTCTTTCTTTCCCTTGCAATCATGGTCTTGGTGGATTTTTTCTCCACACATTTAATAGACTCTAATTCCCTTTAGACAAGTATCGGGGTGTTCTTCCCATAATTACTATAGGGTAGAAAGTCAACTCTTCCCTTCTTCCACATTTCCTTATTTCCTTTTCTAGAGTGTTAAACATCCCTCTTCTTCTCTTTCTTTACTTTTAAGTCATATGACTTAGAGAATTATTTTTATGTCTTTATAGTATATGAGACTATATCTTCATATGATGATAAATTTTGGGAGACCAGTTCCCTTCAGATTTATGGTTTTAAACCATCAAAGAATCAATCAATATTTCTCCTTGTATTATGTATATAGTTTGAGGCATGCCTTTCCAACCTTGTAAAGTTGGATTTGTACTTTACAACATTTTCATCCTCTTTCGATCTTAGACTCAAGAATTTCCCCTTCATAATGGTTTGTAAAGAAAATGTGACTTATCCTAAGTATATCCCCCATGAGTGTCAAACCAGGTACATAGTAAGGTCGGTTGTCATGTACCAGGTTACCTCAAGTCATACCCGGGACACCTTTTCAGAGTTGTTACCCATAGGTACATCTATGCTAGAACCACATCCATTTGTAGTATACAGACAAGGATGTATTTCTAGAAAGATCCACAAAATCTCTACTTTACCAAAATTTTAGGATGTTCTTCTATGATTATCCTCAAATTCTATCTTTGGGTTATGTTCCCTAATCTATGTTTTTTAAATCTAGTTTCCAAAGTTTCTACTAAACTTCATTTGATACCAACTGTATGACCCCAACCCTAGTAACCTAGATCTCGTGTCTTACTTTATTACATTGGCATAAAAATAATGAAGACGCATCCTAAAGGACCAAATGGTTTAGTAGATTTTTGAAAAAAAAGATATATACATAAGTTCAACATTACAACATGAAATGAAATACAATATAGAAATTTCATTGTAAATATTCATAACTCTTAGATTATCCCTACAAGTCATTCACAATATTCATCTTTACATCCTAGGGGAAAATAAAACACAATAAAGGGGTGCGATCAGATGCTCAATAAGGGTAAAAATTTAGCATAAGATAAAAATAAACCATAAGGCAAGGTGAATAAATAAAAACAATTGCTATTAAAACAAAAAAAATAGCATAATATGGAAGGAATAAAAATTGAATAAATAATACCATGTAAATAATCACATAAAAATGATACTTACCCGTGGATATTATACTAGTAGAATAATCACATGGAATATCAAATACTAAACTCATAATGAGGGAATGCATAATGTGGGACATCATAAACATACCATCAAGGCCTTGTGTAAATACCATATATAAATGGGTAAAAAAGCAAACTAGTTTGTCTCATGAGACCTACTGATGCCCTGAGGGGCTATAGTGGGCCCCACCTGACACTTACTAAGTCCAATGCTTTCCTAATATGAAAGAGGTGAAACATAATCAACATATACATTCATATTGAAACTAACATATGAAATGTAAATAACTTCCCCCAATTAGTAAACGTAATCACTAACCATTCAGAATAATATGGTGAATGACACCAAGATAGCACATCCACAATCAAACTAATCATAAACCATTTAACAAAATATGATAGATTATATCATAAAATATTAGTCCCAATTAAACATAATAATCAACAAGGGTGTTGAAAATATATGAAAATACTCTTACAAAATCATCAAGGAATTCTTGAGAGAAATACTCTTTTTACTTTGAAAAGAATAATTCTTTTGGAAAAATATTTGCATAAAAAAATAAATTAACTAAGATAGTTTTTTCATAATAAAATTAGTGATATTATAAAAATAATGGTTTCTTAAAACATGTTATATAATTCACTTGAAAACGGGTAAAATTGAGACTTTTCCTTTAATCGGGCTTACGTATCGGGAAGAAATGAGAAGGGAACCTTGTAAAACATTTATTATCCAATCAAAGAATAATGAACTGATCTGGATATATGGTTTTGAACACACACACACACACACATATATATATATATATAATTTATAAGAATTATATAAAAATAATTAATAATTAAATTGGTGTATAGAGGAAGAAATCATAACCCGAATGAAAATGGAGGTTCAGGAAGAAAAATCTTACCTTATGTCCAAATGTGTTCTTCACTTAACCTTAATGTATTATATAATCGAATTAATTAATTAATTAATTAATTAAAAATCTTTTATACATGTATTTGATTTATTATAATTTTATTAAATTCTTTTATGTCCTTTTTTGATGAGTTATAAGATACAGTTTTATTGCTCGGGAGCACTCGCTTCCTTATTTTCACGATCGGTATACTTGTATAGAGTATGGAAGTTCATACGGAATGGGTATAATTATATAGAATTGAATTTATATGATATTAATGAACATACCAAAGTCTAAATGGTTATATATATCATTTTTTATATGGTATGAGGATGAATCATTAGATAAGACATTTAGTGATAATCGTTTACATTATTACGGCAATTATTGATCATAATGAACTCATTTTGTGTTATCATTTAGTATTATGTAAATATGTTACTTATAGGACATAATAAAGGTTTTAATAAATATATTATAGTCCGTTTTAACCATAAAAAAATTTCCATTACTAGCCTTGAAGGAGAAATTGAAGAATGAAAATCTATCATCAATGAAGGTTGTAAATTGGCACCTAGCGGATGATGATTTCATTTTTAAAATAAAAGAGAGAGAGAAAAGAATTTGATGAATGATATTCCATTAAAATAATATCATTCTAGTATATATATGATACTGTAGTTATCATGATCAGTTTTATAGAGGATGTGAGGAGAATATAATAAAAGAAAAGAACTTGAAAAGAAATTAAAAGGGAAAGGAAGAGGATTTTACCTCTTGAATACTCCTCATTGAGAACCTCCTTAAGGGGATTGGTTTTGGTATTTTGATGATACCAAAAGCTCCTAGACATGGGGGAGAGGCTTGGGAATAATATTGGGTAGAAACTTGATAAGTATCAAAGCTTGGAAGGTGTGAGGAGAGGGGGTGGTGAGGGGTGATATTTATAGTGGAGGAGAGGGGTGATTTCTCATTGTTTTATTCATTATTTTATTATTTTTATAAATACAAGAAATAATGTTGATTATTATGACTAAATATAGTAATAAGTGTATTTTATTTTAAACCAAGGGTTCCTATATCATCCATACATCATCTATGACTCCATAATTCATGTATTTAGCATTTAGCCTAAATTATCGTATTTTACTATTCACCAAAAGTATTTTAGAAAAATATAAAAAAAATCACTCTAACAATTTATTAATGTGTATAATTAAAAAATGAATTCTATTTTATGAAAATAATTTTCTAAATATGAAAATTTTAATTTTTAATTATATTTATCATTTACTAAAAAAATGCAGTTTTTAAAATTATAACTGATTTTGTAACACTATATAAAATTAACTAAGATCTAATTAAATTATACTAAAATCACAAGACAACAAAATATTTATTTATGAGTACATTTTAAGAAAAATTATTTTCTTTTAAATCATTTATTAATTATAAAATTGTACTTAAATATTTATGACTTACAAAAATACTAACACTTAAATATTAATTTTTAAAATATTAACTTACTTATACTATGATTATATCATTACTTCATTTATAAGATGACTAAATTTTATTTATACATTCCTGGGTTATGTTACTATTCATTAAGATAGTTTACTATTCATAAAGGTTATATTACTATTCCTAACAGCAAGTTACTATTTCATCGGTATAGGTTCCTTAACTTCTAGAAATACCTCTTATTTCATTAATTCTTCATTTATAAAGTTTGTATTGTGTTCTATAAGTGATTTTATGTGATATATACTATATGAAATAAACATAGGAAGGGAAATATCATTGATAGAATTATGGTTTGTTTCACCAATACTTTGTAGTTTCCAATTAACATCAAGTAATTATATACACCAATATTTATAACATAAGCCTTTATTCGATCTCTCTCATACTCATATTCTCCACCATAAAAAAATCGGTGGTATGTTTGGATTCAGTTTATTAACAATTATAACATATATTTCTACAATATTTAAAACAAGAAGATATTTTCTCTTGTACACATTAGTGTAAGGAAAATACTTTAAGTTATGATAAGATAAACAAATAATAAAAAACCAAGAGACTATCTCACAAGTAGAGTTTAGATCATATATCAAAATACCTGCTCTAATACAAAGTGTTGGTCCTAAAAGGTAGTGAAATATGGCATTAAAAGAGTGAGTGAATTATAATATAAAATGTGGCTATAAATTTTTATCCCACTCAAAAATATTAAGTTGATAAGATAATAAAATTTCCAATCAATACGTAATCTATTAGAGTGTCAAAGTATAAAGAATGTATGCAGTGAAAATTAATCAAAGGAAAAGTAAACACTATTCTATAAACATAATATCCACAATGGAAATTAAAAGAACATAAAAAATTAAAAACGCAATGCTTAGAGTATCAAATAATAATTCAAATACTTATAAAGGGTATTATTTTCCAATCCACTCTTAATTCACAAGGATCCTTTGTTTTTAACCAAAGTGGCAAGAAGATCTGTAAACCTGATCTTAGGTATCCTCATTCCAAACCTACAATGCATGTGATTGAAAACCCCATCAGACGATATTTTTCTTCCAATCTCTAGAAGCCCTTGGTCACACTAATCAAACTCATCAAGCTCAAGCACCTTGATCTTTATCAATCATAACCCTATTAAATTGGCTCTATATTCATATCCTCAAAATCCCTCAATATTAATGATTAGACAAACCAGATTTCACACCTAGAATCTTGTTGATATCAATGGTCAGAAAAATTTCAATTACAACAAGAAAAAATTAAATCATTTATAAAATTGATTCTCCAAGAAAATCCCTCTAAAGATAATATAATAAAAATCACTCAATAGTAATGAGATTATGCGTAGTTTCAAAATGATTGAAAAATATTCAGCATGCTTGTGTAACTGATTCCATTATTTGAATCCTCGGTTTGAGTTTATATATATCTATATTAACAAACTTTAGTGGTTGAATTTTGAGTTCTTCAGGTTTTATTACAACAACATTAGTCATAAGTCACCATCCTCCGATGGATGAAGCTTCAGACTCTATTATCCAATGTGTTCAAAGTCTTCTCACCATCATAGCATGGAAATATCCATAATATAGTATATCTCTTAAATATTCCATAAAAACTATAGATCTGATAGATTTACCAGACGTTAAAATAACAGACATTAAACCCACACATCAAAAACTTAAACAAAACATTTCAAGTTAGATCAAGCTCATATAAGGTGTGTTGTAATTTTCAAAACAAAGGATATGAAAGTAGTCTTTGACCCAATAGTGCTCCTTCCAAAACTGTATCTTTTGAAACTCTTCCCTGATATTTTGCAGTCCCTAAGCTTTCCATTACTTCTATAATTAATTGAACCTCTTGAATCCAACATTTATCCAAAAATCCACTTTTTTGACTATCAAGTTCTTTTGGAACTTTAGTTCTTCGTGAGCTAACCGGACTTTCTATAATTCTATTTAAATCAACATTGGCATGATTTTATGATTATTTGTTCTAAGTTGAATCTTTTACTAGGTTTTAATCCTTCCATATGACCCCTTCATTAAAGTGAACATTGCATCTTCTAATGAACTTCTATAGATAATCATCCCATGGCAGAAATCCAACGTCTTCATTTTTGAAACCCATAAAGAAACTTGCTTGGGGATTTAATTATAATTTTTCCATTTCCCTAGTATCAACAGGTACATAAGCAATGATACTAAATTCTTTGATATTGGAAACATGGAAATTTCTTTTGGTCCATAACTCTTCTGGAAACTCCTACTCTAGTGGTGTAGAAGGACTCTGATTTACGAGGTATGCCACACATTTTTCTTCTTCTACCAAAAAATCCTTACAAAACCCATAACGAATTCCCATGCATTTGTCTCTCTAACATAATGTATTATTCATATTCTCTACAATAATATTATGTGTTAGTGTTCTAAAAGGCATTGTCATGGGCTCCCTCAAATGATTAGTGATTTTTTGGGTACTTAGGTGCAGTAGAGTGGTTGACCAAGGTCGTCTCTCAAAGAAGAAAGTAAATTTGACAATTTATTAAAGGTATTTTAAAAATAACATAAAAGGGAATAATAAAACTACTTGAAAGGATGTGAGGGGTTTTTACCGTTCATAAAACTAGAAGATGTTTGCTGGAAGAATATTGTATAATATTTTTGTTTTTATTTTTGAAATGAATTTCGATTAAAAAGACACAACAATAAGATGATTTTTTTAGACAATATTTAAAAGACGTGATCGATCTAACTCCACCTATTAATTTACTTATTAATCATTATAATTTAAATTAATATCCAATTAATTATTATCCCTTAATTTTTTAACCCCCTAACCCTATGTGAATTAACTTTACCACAAATATGAAGATAATTAAACCCTAGGCTATCTTCAGAACATGCAATCACATCAACGTACTTTGATTGATGTTCTAAGGATAGCTTATGGTCAGTGGTAAATTAAGGCACATGTACATTATATAAAATTAGGATGAATTGAGCTTAGTTATTATATTTTAACTCGACAAATTTATCCCGTGTGGTCTTGTTTTATTAAGTTTGTGCTCTCACAATTTACACGATACTCGACCTCGCGTGTTTTTGTGTTAATTGTTCAATTTCTTTCTTAGTTTCTTATAATTTAAAAACTAAATTCATGGATCATATTAATTGAGTTAAATTATCTCAATGATTCAAAATAATTAAATGAAGAGGGTAGAAGATAGATCAATCACTAAGAGAACTACTCTTCTATGGGCGGTGTGGTCATCGTGGGGACGTTTTGCATGAGCAAAGGATTGAAAGGGTAGAACCCAATCTCATATCCACTCTTGATTACAACCCAAATAGGATGAGTAAATAATATGATAATTTAACAAAACAAAATAAAATATAAGAAATAAAATAATAACAAAGAAGTTTATTACACAAATGAAAACATTACAACATGAAGAAGAGAAGAAGGCTTCGATGAGGGGATCCTTGCTTCAAGAGCTACCCCTCTTACAATGGTTAGAGAATTTAGGTGAAACCAATTATCATATTCCTTAAATATCATAATTTACTTCCCAACCCCACCAAATGAGAAAAACACCAATTTATAGAGTGGTGGGGAGGCTAGGTTGAAAGTGGTTTCAAGTGTGAATGGGGAATCTCAGCCAAATATTTTATGCCAACTTGCACCACCCATTTGACCACCAAAATGCATGAATAAATTGTACTTATAAAAGGATTATTCATGCTAAAATTATTACTAGATATCTTATCAAAATTTGGTCCTAATACAATTATGTATGAAGACGTTATGACCCAAATACAGAACTCATGTCCAATCTGGCGAGTCCAGCCCAACTTTGACTTCATGTCCCATTTTCAACAACCAAATGCATGATTTAGCTACAATGTCCTACATGAAATTTGTAGAAAATTATGTCATGAACACATTTACAAAATATTAAGTTCAAATAATTTAAATAAAATTATTTATGTTCGAAATACTATAGTTAATTTTTAAAGGGTAAAACTAGAATTTTCATCAAATTTTCAAATGAATGATCTAATCCCAAATATTCCATAAATGAACATAGTTACCATAGTGTGAGGAAATTATATCATTTATTATCAATAAAATTGTGTTTTATCAACTCCCCTACACTTACCCTTTTTCACCCTCAAGCAAAACCTCATATCATGTATTCCAAAAAATTATGACAAGTAAACATCAATATCAAATCAAAACAAATTTTAAAACACATATCCTTGAGATCCAAAAATTCCACACCAAGAAAAAAAGTTATAATTCCTCATAAAAAAAATATTATTTCAAGTTCTCCATTTATATCATTCAATATATTTTCACTTCATTTATCCTCTCATGCACAAAACACTTACCTCACTTGAATTTTTTCTTATCACACAAATGTCAATTTTTTAGCAATGTCTTTATCATCCAAACTCATACAAGGGTCACCATAGGCTTGATAAATTCCTACATCACCACCTGATGCAATTCAAGGACATGTGTTTATCATGAGGAATTTCCAGGGTTGTTCTGTGGCTTTCGGTTGGTAGGATTTAGATGTGAAAAAATATGAGGCTGAATGAGTGGGGCTTGACTCTTTTTTAAGAAAAATTGCATTAATCTAATTTTCACTTAAATATGGTCTCCTCTTCAATACCCATAGTATCAATTCATGTTCATAATCATGAAAAATAAAGTAATGTGCACACCATTCAACATTTTATCAGTAAAAATGTCAATCATCTCAAACATGATTTTCTTGAAAGCTTTAGATAGGCATAACTTTCTCCATCTATTAGAAGCTCCAGAAAGGCACAACTTTACTTATCATGAAAGCTCCAGAAAAGGAACAGATTTCAATATAATTATTTTCTTCAGCAGTAAACACATCTCTTCAGAATTTAATTTTCCTCCCAAAGTATCACAGAATGTGGAAGCACAACACAAGACGGCTTCCTCCACACTTAAGTTTAACTATATTATGCAATTTCGCTTCAAGAGTTGGTTGAATAGGGAAAATTGGCTTGTAATGTGGCTAACCTAATAGATTGTTCATGGATTATAAGGGATAAAATGAATAAATGTTCAAGGTAAGACATTATAAAAAATGATTCTTTGAAATATGGTCTTTAATACCAAACAAATGTCTCAATCATTTAAACATAAGTACCTCAAAACCTCAAGTTTTGATAGGAATAAATCAAATTCTGGTTAAATCAAGCATGGTTTGGTTCTCTCAAGAAGTGAGGTAAATGTAAAGAATATGAAAATAATGGTTTAGAAGACTCACAGGAAAGTGATTTCAAATATAAAGACAGTGATATGTGTCATGGGATTCAAAATTCAGAGTACTTTTCATGAAATTACTAAAGATTTGAACTTGAAACAAAGTTATTTTCAGAATTCATTTAAGCTCGATTTCATGGGATAAATTGTTTCAATTATTGATATGAATTTCAAAATGTTTATGTGAATAATTCGGATCAAAATTTTTAAAAACACACAAAAAATTGAAAAATAAACACACAAAATTTGAAAAACACACAATTTTTTAAAAAAATCATTGAAAAACAGGAAAATAATTGAAATTACTAAACTAAAAGGTTCCCTCCACCACACTTAAAATATTGAATTGTCCTCAATGTGAACCCATGAGATGATATATGCACATGAAATGTATAATTTTAAATAGGAAAAATATTAAAGAAGTGAAAGGTTTAGGAACAACATGATATGATTAAGTGATGATGGGGTCATACAGTGTGATGAAATCCACTGCATTAGTAGGAAGCCCCTCAATGTATTTCTTTAAACGTTTCCCATTGATTGTAAATATCCTTCTCGTGTCCTCTTGTGTGATTACCACTGCACTATAAGGAAAAACATTAGTCACAACATAAGGACCTAACCATCTGGAATGCAACTTACCAGGCATCAGCTTCAGTCGTGAACTGTAGAGAATGACTTTCTCTCCAACAGGAAACTCCCTTTTATGGATCATTATATCATGATCTTCTTTTGATATTTCCTTGTAGAGCCTTGAGTTCTCATATGAAGACAATTGAATCTAATCAAGCTCTTGAATTTGCAACTTCCTTTGGATTCCAGCTTGTTTCAAATCCATGTTGCATTTCTTTATAGCCCAATAAGACTAATGCTCAACTTCCACAAGAAGATGACATGCTTTCCCAAAAACAATCCGAAATGGGGAAATACCAATGGGTGTCTTGTATGTTTTCCTATAATCCCAAAGCGCATCATCCAAGCACTTTCTCCAATATTTCCTATTTGACTGCACGGTTTTCTCCAAAATTTGTTGCAACTCCCTATTTGAAATCTCATCCCGACCATTTTTTGAGGGTGGTATAGTGTTGATGTTTTGTGTGTCACCCCATACTTACGAAGCAAGGAAGCCAAATTCCAATTGCAGAAGTGTGTCCCTTGGTCACTGATGATGGCCTTCGGTACTCTAAACCTACAAAAAATTAGTGCTTTGATAAATTCCACAACAACATGAGAATCATCAATACTGGTGGCCTTAGCCTCCACCCATTTTCTCACATAATCAAAAGAAACCAAAATATACAAAAACCCAAATGAACTAGGAAAAGGACCCATAGAATTGATGCCCCATACATCAAAAATCTCACAGAATAATATGGGTTGTTGGGGCATCTAGTGTCTCCTTAAAATATTACCAGTGTGTTGGCAACATGAGCACGACTTAAAAAACACGTGAGCATCATGGAGTAAACTAGGCCGATACAATCCAGAGTCCAAAACTTTCCCAGTTGTCCATTAGGGTTCAAAGTGTCCACCATAAGAAAGTGTGTGACAAAATTACAGAACAGACTCAAACTCATAATCATGAACACACCTCCTAAAAACTTGGTCACTACACATGCTCCATAAGTAGGGATCATCCCACACATAAAATCTAGACTCACTCTTTAACTTTTAGACTTGATGTTTCTTTAAATTTGCAGGAATTTCATATGCAATAAGGTAGTTCACTAAATCAGCATACCAAGAATGCATACCTGAGATGGAATAAATATGCTCATTGGGGAAAGTGTCCCAAAGTGTTACCTGGTCCAAGGTGTCATCCTCTAGTGTGTGAGTAAGCCTACTCATGTGGTCTACCACTATGTTTTTCGACCCCTTCTTGTCCTTTATCTCAATGTCAAATTCCTGAAGAAGGAGCATCCATCGGATTAGCCTAGGCTTTGCATCTGGCTTCTTTAATAGGTACCTTAGAGCTGTATGGTCAGAAAAAATAACTACTTTAGAGCCCAATAAATATGAAAATAATTTATCTAAAGAAAATATAATAGTAAGAAACTCCTTTTCTATGGTTTTGTAGTTTTATTGGGTCGAATCCAATGTCCTCGAAGCATAGGTGATCACATGAGAATGTCCCTCCACCCTTTGAGATAAGACATCTCTGACCGCAAAGTTGGAGGCATCACACATAATCCCAAAAGGAAGCTCCCACTGTGGGGGTTGTATGACCGGTGGAGTGGTCAGACACTTATTTACCTCATCAAAGGAATTCCTGAAAGAATCATCAAATATAAAATCAAAATCCTTTTGAAGTAATCGTGACATAGGAAGATCGATCTTATTAAAATCTTTGATGAAGCGTCGATAAAATCCTACATGACCTAGGAAAGATCTAACATCACGCACACATGAAGGACAAGTTAAGGATGAAATGATATCTACCTTAGATCTATCAAAATATATCACATGTTTTGACACTACATGACCTAAGAAAATCCCATGCTCTACCATGAAATGACACTTTTCAAAGTTTAAAACCAGATTCTTCTCAATACAACAATTCAGAACCTTTCCCAAACTAGAGATACAATCATCAAATGAAGACTCGTACACTATAAAATCATCCATGAATACCTCCATGCAGGTCTCAATAAAATCAGAAAAAATACTCACCATGCATCTCTAGAAGGTACATGGGGCATTGCAAAGTCCAAATGGCATCCTTCGGTAGACAAACGTACTGGATGGACAAGTGAATGTTGTATTCTTCTAATCCTCTGGAGCAATAGGAACCTGACAATATCCAGAAAATCCATCCAAGAAACAGTAGTGTGTTTTCCCAACTAGTCTCTCAAGAATCTGATCAATAAATGGGAGGGGGAAATGGTCTTTGCGAGTGGACTGATTTAGTTTCCTATAATCAATACACACACGCCAACTATTTTTCTCTCTCATTGGAACTAACTCATCTTTCTCATTTTTAACAACTGTAACACCACTTTTCTTAGGCACAAAAACTGTAACACCACTTTTCTTAGGCACAACCTGAATAGAACTTACCCACTGAGAATCTGAAATGGGATAAATTATACCTACCTCGAGCAATTTTTCAACCTCTTTTTTAACAACTTCCAGAAGGTTTGGATTGAGTCTCCTTTGTGGATGCCTCAATGGTTTAGCCCCATCTTCCAAAAGAATCCTATGTATGAAAATGGAGGGGTTAATACCTGATATGTCTGCCAAGGTCCACCTGATTTCCTTAATGTTCTCCCTCAAAAGATTCAAAAGTTTTTCTTCATGTTCAAAAGGAAGATTATTAGCAATTATAACAGGTAATCTCTCATCACTCAACAAGTATGATTATTTGAGATTTGGTGGCAATGGCTTGAGCTCCAATGAAGGGGGGTGGTGTATGGATGAAGACATTGAAGGAACTAAAATATTTGCACAAAGAGCATCAGTATCAGAATATAAATCATCACAATTAGAGAATAAAGCATCAAATCTATCAACATAATCAATAGCCATGTCATAATCAGAGTTCAAATTATCAGAATATGACTTCATTTCAAAATCAAATCTAAGACAGTCTTGTGCATTAGAAATAGGTGTGGAAGTACTCTTAGACGTCAAACTAGAACCAATACTCATAATCTTCCTAAGCATAGGACAATAAAATTCCATGGTGTTTTTATTTGGTGGTTCAAAATGGGAGATAACAAAAGCAGAATGGTCTTCTTAGGGGTACTTCATGGAGTCCATAACACTAAATATCACAAATTCATCCCCAAACTCCATGGAAAGTGTACCCTCATTAACATTTATGATAGTTTTTGCAATTTTGAGGAAGATTCTACCTAAGATAATGGGAGCATGAGAACTTACTTGATCATCCTCCATGTTAAGCACGTAGAAATCTGCTGGAAAGATCATGTCTCTTACCTGGACAAGTACATCCTCAAGGAATCCTACTGGATATGTCGTAGCTCTATTTGTTAACTGCACCACTACTCTCATCGGTTTCAACTCACCAACCTGCAAAGAAGAGAATACAGAGTGAGGCATCACATTTATGGAAGCTCCCAAATCACAAAGAGCATCAAGAAAGTGCAACTCCACTATGGTGCATGGGATAGTGAATGTCCATAGATCCTTGCACTTTGTTGGCATTGCTAGAGTTGGTGTAATGAGTGATGACACATTCCTTCCAAGATTTATCCTATCATTTCACTTGATCCCTCTTCGATTGGTACAAATTTCTTTTAAAAATTTGGCATACCTTGGTATTTGTTTAATGGCTTCAAGTAAAGGGATGTTGATCTCCTAATGCTTGAATGTGTCCAAAACCTCTTTTTGCATCGCCTCCTTAGCCATATTATTGGTTTGTACAACCCTATTTGGAAAGGTAAGGGGTTTAAGAGGAATTTCATCAATATTTTTCTTACCTCTATCTTTCTCCTTGGGTTCCTCAATAGTTGGTATGGAATTAGGATTTTCTGGAGTTGAGGTGAATCCTGGTGGAATGGTAGGTACAGATGTATCATTCATTTTCTTCCCACTTCTCAATGTGATGGCACTAACATTCCTTTTGGGATTTGGAGTAGGTTGGGAGGGAATATTTTTGGAGTTCTTACTTACCAGTTCATGGAGGGCAGTGGCAATCTGACTCATTTGTGTCTTCAACTCCCTCAACTTCGAACCTTGACTTTTCAGATCATTATGTTGATTAAGAACAATTTGCATCAAAATGTCATCAGTGTTAGAATCTACCTTGGGAGGGGGATTCCCTTGTTGTTGGCTTGTTTATGCTTGGGCTTAAAATCTCCTTTGGGGTTGTTGGAAACCCTTTTGGTAAGGTGGAGGCTGATGGAAGTTTTATTGAAAGGGGGGCCTTTGTTGTTGTCCATATACATACCTCATGTCTAATTGATCCTTCCACCCTTGGTTGTATGTTGGGGGAAAGGAATCAAGATTCTTTTGGGGATATTATGGTTTTTGCTGCTGATATGGTCTCCCAGGAAACACTGCTGCATAATCTTCTGTTTCTTGTAGTTGGGGGCAACAGTCAGTTGGGTGGCTTGTCTCAGTGCAAATGCCACAAGGCCTTGAAAGAGGGGGTTGGGATGTCTTTTGTGCCAAAGAAATATTCCTAATCATAGTGTTCAATTCTTCCAACTTAGTATCATTCAAATGATTTTCAAGAGAGGAAGTACTTTCCTGATGTACTCTCCTGACATGTGGTGTACCTCGATCGCCAAATTGTTGGGAGTTTTGTGTCATCTTGTCGATCAACGCACGTGCGGCTATTGGTGTCTTGTCTACCAATGCCCCTCAATCCGTGTCATCCACCATTCTTCTTTCCATAGGTGTGAGTCCTTTGTAGAAGTACTGGATGAGTAGTTTCTCACTGATTTGGTGATGTGGGCAGCTTGCACACAACTTCTTGAATCGCTCCCAGTACTCATACATTGACTCCCCTTGTGATTTCTTGATCCCCGAGATCTCCTTATGAATGGAAGTGGTCCTTGATGCTGGAAAAATCTCTGCAAGAAAAGATGTTTCAAATCATTCCAACATGTTACATCTTCAGGTTGTAAATAATACATCCAATCCTTTGTAGCTCCATCAAGTGAGAATGGGAATGCTCTTAATTTTATTTGATCTTCAGATACATTTCTTGGTTTTAGGGTTGAGAAAACCACATTAAATTTTTTAAGGTGTTTATTGGAATCCTCACCAGATAATCCATGAAACTTTGGAAGAATATGAATTAACCCAGATTTCAATTCAAAGTCTGATTCGATATTTGGGTATGCAGTACAATTTGGTTGATAGTTAATGTATGGTGCAACCAACTCTCGAATAATTCTATTAAGTTTATTTATATTATTTTCAGCCATTAGTTCTTGTTTTATGGTTGAATTTGAATTGTTTCCAATTTTAATGTTTTGAGAGTGGAGGAATTCTTCAACTGGTTGAATATTGAAACTTCCCGTAGACTGAGAATGTCTGATTTGAGCCCTAAGATTACGTTCAATCTCATGGTCAAGATCTAAGAGATCTTCAGAATTAGTTCATGTCATAAATCAATGAAAGATAAAAAATAAATGAAGAAAATTGGACTATAATAAAAAGAAAAGAAGTTTGAGTTGGTCTGATAAAAATAAAAGAAGAGAGTAAAATAAGAGAAAAAAACTTGAGAAAGGGGAAAGAAGAAAGAAAGAGGATAAGAAAATAATTAAATGAAAAATAAAATAAATACCTCTAATTGGTTTAATAAATTATTTTCCTCCCTATAAATGGCTCCAATTTGAAAGTCACTATCATGGGTGCCCTCAAATGATTAGTGATTTTTTGGGGTACTTAGGTGCAACAGAGTGGCTAACCAAGGTCGTATCTCAAAGGAGGAAGTAAATTTGACAACTTATTAAAGGTATTTTAAAAATAACATAAAAGAGAATAATAAAACTACTTGAAAGGATGTAGGGGGTTTTACATTCATAAAACTAGAAGATGTTTGCTGGAAGAATATTGTATAATATTTTTGTTTTTATTTTTGAAATGAAGTTCGATTAAAAAGACACAACAAGAATATATTTTTTTAGACAATATTTAAAAGACATAATCGATATAAATACACCTATTCATTTACTTATTAATAATTATAATTTAAATTAATATCCACTTAATTATGATCCCCTAATTTTTTAACCCCCGAACTATAACGACCCATACTTTACATACATTGTTAATACTTCAAAATTGAAGCACACTTATTACAACATATGACAAAACCACAAAGGACCGTATAGGTATAGTGTCTTTAGAAACTGGGAAACATAAACAACTGGTTCATAAATCTTCTACAGTGTCTCCCATTTATTTCATCATATCTAGGGTCCCTTTAGCACATTCTACTTAATATCCATCTTCCTGACCTGGGGAAAAGAAAACATAAAAGGGTGAGCTCAAATGCTCAGCAAGGGCAAATAAAGGAAATAAAAATCATATCATATCTTTTTGAAAATCATAACCTGCAAAAGAGATCATAATATCTTAACATGGAATAAATCATAGAAGTGAAAATGAGATCCCCATAATCATAACATGAAACTTGAAACTTTGTGGCATGCACACATAATCATGGAAAATCATTTCTTGTTAGTCATGACTCATTTCCAAGACTATCTTAGTGGACAAAGTCCCTTTCTGAACCGAGTTCACTCCTCGTTTCAGTCCTGTATCACTGAACCGAAATAACCTTCCGTTCCAGCCATGTCTATCTCATGAGATATAAATCTTTACCCAATGCATTGGAGGGAGATATAGGTCCCACCAATCTTATAATGAATCCTTTCTTATGTGTGCCACATAATCATAAATCATACATCATCGCATAACACATGTAACAAAAATGGGATTCTTGAAACATCATGACATCATAAAACAAATCATATAAGGCAAATGACTTCATAAAAATAATTCCCTCACAACATAATCAAATCAATGTAATTAAAGGGATAAAAACAGAACCCTTTATTATCTTAGATGGAAAATAATTTTGATAAAACACTTGAACTCCATTCTTGAGGAAAATATCCTTTCTTCTTCAAAAACACTTTTCTTTTCTTAACATGTCATACAATTATAAACTAAAAGAAGTTGATTAAAAATAAACTTGAAAACTTGTAAAGGAAGCTTCTTGGAAATAATGTTTTAAAAATCCATTCATGCCGTATAAGTTAAAAAAAAACATTCTTCGTACCTTTGTCGGAAAATTCAAAAAGTACCTCGTACGAAAAAACGACAAAAGATTCCTTTCATATTCTTTTCTAAAAACTCACCGAAGGGTAAAATTGGATTTAAACTATTGTAAGTGGATGGAAACAATATTACATATTGAGGGAACATGGATGTGGATGATAAAATACACCCCAGTAAATACTTACGAATAAACAATCTCGGATAAAAATGAGATTGTGATATTTCCCTTACCTTAGGTCTGATTTGCTTTGTATGTGTCCGAAGATCCTGTATAATGGTTTAAATAATGTTATTTACTTATTCCAGAATCATACATATTGATATGATATCATATATGGTCATATTCTTAGCTTCTTGTTAGTAATATTTCATTGTTACTTGTTACTCGGGTCTTTATTGCCTTTTGTTCTTATGCGTGTTTTGCCGAATAAATTCTTATTCTTCTTTTAAGGTTATAGATACCTTATATCCAGAATGGTATTAGTGTAACATATATAATATTTATTCATTCAATTCATTTATATAATTACTATGTAATGATGATCATGTAGAACGAGTCGCATCACATCGTGGAGACGGTATTCCGTACGTACGCACGAGTGATGATATCGTTCCTATGATCATGGAATTGTATTGGAGTATATGTATATTATTTCAGTATCAATATTACTTTATAATAATCATAAATAGTTACTCATTACACCATTATACTCATCCTTGTAAGGTGATGGTGGAAAATAGATTACACCACGGCGTGGAGACGGTATTCCGTACGTACGCACGCGCGGTGATTTCATTTTTCCGTAGGATGGATAGAAGGTGAATTAGGTTTGTTTCATATTTATAATAACATATCAGTATGTAAGTAATACTGATGTTATTACTTTATCATGAAACAACTAAAGAAGAAGAAGTTGAAGAAAAAAGAAATTGAAAAGATCGGTAATGGATATTACCTCTTCTTTGGAACGCTTCTTTGAATCCTCCACTTAGGGAACTAAGATTGGTCTTTGAAGAAGACCAGGACCTCTAGGATTATTCTATGGAAGTGGAGAGGAGAAAATTTCAGGGGTTGGACGAGCTTGAGTGCTCAAATTGGTGTGAGGAGGAGGGGGAGGAGGTGCCCTTTTATAAGGGAGGAGAGGGGCACCTTAGGAATATCTCAAAATATTATTTTATATTAAAGTCAAAATCGGTTTATAATGATTCCAAAGGGTCTTATTTCGAAGCTAAAGTGGGGATGGGTAGAAATCCTATCAACCAATAGGATTTATACAAGTTTAGGTTATTATTTTAACCTTATCAATTAGATTTAACTCTAAGTTAAATAATTTAACTTTTACCGTGTCTTTTTGTTTTCTTACACTATATGGTTAATACACTTACTATAACATGCCAAACGAACCCCAAATTGTTTATTATTAATATATATATCCTTATCTAAGTCATTTGGCCGAACCTTAGATTTTTAGGAATAAAATAACAATTAATAATATAATATTTGATTTAAAAACTATTTTGTGTCAATTTTGACACTATTTGATATATGATTTTTGTGAAAGTCATAACAGAATTATATGTTCGAACCAAGTTGATTAAATAAACACTAATATATCATAGTAACCTATAAAATTAGTGGAATTCATAAAAAGTCTCAAATTACATTTATTTTGGTGTTTATAACATCAATTATGTCAATATTTCATTAATAAGATAATTACTTCATCATCATTGTGTCATAAATAAATTAAATTATTTAATGTCTAAAAATTATAAATAAAATACCATCATGTAGGAAATCTTTTTATCTTTCTAATGAATATTTATAGTCGAATTTATCTTATGTATAACCCCATATTAAAAATGATTTACTTATTAAACTTTGATTTTAACTATTTTAACCCTTCTTTAAATAAATTAATAATAAATGTCCTAATCTAATCCAAGTGGACCTAAATGGTCATATTTTATTCCTAAGTTTGTTTTTGGTCGAATTACACTTGTCCAATAGAATTAGGACATGTGTTAGGGTAATAATAATATCATTTTTACCCTTAATTACCCTATTTAATTTTAACCGTGGTAAAAAAAAGTAAAAAGTTACTATTCACCAAAAAATTATTTTCATCTCATTGAACCACATTTTAGTCCTTGATATTAACTGTGTCTCTCGGATTTTCGAAATTCTATTCACAGAAGCGGTAAAATTAAGTTTTATGCAAAATTCAGTTTTTAACCTACCACTTAGTGGTTTCACTATTCATCAAAAATTGAAAGTTTTCAGAAAAATACCAAAATTTCACCCTAGGCTAATTTCGGTATTCCGAATCCAAAAATGAAGTCCATTTTGAAAGATAAAATTTATAAAATTTCAAAAAGTGGTTATTACTATTCATAACGGCTAGTTTTAAAAATATTTTAATAGCATATCGTTGTTTAGTGAAACTCAGTATTGCGTACGACGCAAGCTATCGAGGAAGGTCGCGATTGCGTGTAAAGTAAGCCAAGCTAGTATGTAGTGAAAGATTCCTTTGATGATATATATAAAAACAAAATATTACTCATAAAAATCTCGGGTGTTACATTCTACCCCCCTTAAAAAAGAATTTCGCCCTCGAAATTCGTCACTTTGTAATAAACAGATGAGGATACTTCTCCCTCATCATATCCTCAAGCTCCCACGTAGATTCTTCTAATTGGTGGTTCCTCCATAAAACTTTCACCAATCGAGTGTTCTTGTTTCGTAGGACTTTTTCGCTACGATCCAGAATCTCTATCGGTTGTTCTTCATAAGAAAGATCTTGCTCCAGCGGTACAACTTCTGAGCTGAGTACATGTGAAGGATCAGGTATGTACTTTCTCAGGAGAGATACATGGAACACATCGTGAACTTGAGAGAGATTCGGTGGAAGCACCAATCGGTAAGCTACCTTTCCAACACGATCCAGTATTTCGAAAGGACCGATATATCTAGGGCTCAACTTCCCCTTCTTTCCAAATCTCATAACCCTCTTCCAGGGAGATATTCGTAAGAACACTTTATCACCCACTTCAAACTCTAGGTCTTTTCTTCGGTTGTCGGCATAACTTTTCTGTCGACTCTGAGCTGCTCTTATGTGTTGTTAAATAGATCTGACCTTTTCTGCCATTTCATCAACGAGATCAGGTCCTAATAGCTTTCTTTCCCCAACTTCATCCCAACAATTTGGAGTCCTGCATTTCTTTCCATAGAGAGCTTCATAAGGAGCCATCTGAATACTGGAGTGAAAGCTATTATTATAAGAAAATTCCACCAAAGGTAGGTGTTGATCCCAACCTCCTTTGAAATCCATAGAGCAAGCTCTCAACATATCTTCTAGGGTTTGAATTGTTCTCTCAGACCGACCGTCTGTCTGAGGATGATAAGCAGTGCTGAAACTCAACTCTGTATCCAGAGTATGCTGAAGACTTCGCCAGAACTTCGAGGTAAATCTCGGATCCCGATCAGATATAATAGAAAGTGGTACTCCATGCAATCTTACCACTTCCTTTACATATATCCTGGAAAGCTGATCTAGAGAGAAATCCTCTCTAATAGCAATGAAGTGTGCAGACTTTGTAAGACGATCAACTATGACCCAAATAGCATTATTGCCTTTGGATGTTTTAGGAAGTCCTGTGACAAAGTCCATAGTGATGTTTTCCCATTTCCATTCGGGTATGGGTAATGGTTGTAACATCCCCTTAGACTTTTGTCTCTCAGCTTTAACTTGTTGACAAACCAAGCATCGAGAGACATATTCAGCAACATCTCTTTTCATGCCATCCCACCAGAAGTACTCTTTCAGGTCCCTATACATCTTCGTGCTTCCAGGATGAATAGAGAATGAAGAACTATGAGCCTCATCCAGCAGCTCCTTCTTTAATTCGGGGATGGGAGGAACACAAACCCGATTCCTGAACTTTATTATCCCATCACAATCAAGGTTGAATTCAGGAACATTTCTCACCTTCTTTTGTAACTCGACATCTTGTTTCTGTGCCTCTTTAATCTTCACATGTATAGATGGTTGAACATTCATTTGAGAAAGATAAGATTTTTCCCCTTCCATTATAATTCCAAGATCCATCCTTTGTAAATCCATAAATATTGGATCTTTTGTGATCCTCATCATGGATAAACTAGCATGGTCTTGTCGACTTAATGCATCTGCCACCTTGTTTGCTTTCCCAGGGTGGTAATGGATTGAGCAGTCATAATCCTTAATCAGCTCCAACCATCTTCTTTGACGCATATTCAGCTCCTTTTGTGTGAAAATATACTTTAAACTTTTATGATCAGTATAAATATCACACCTTTCACCATAAAGGTAATGCCTCCAAATATTTAATGCAAAGATTACCGCAGCCAACTCCAAATCATGTGTTGGGTAATTTTGCTCATGGATTTTCAACTGTCGTGAGGCATAAGCTATCGCCATATCATTTTGCATAAGAACACACCCCAATCCCTTCTTGGATGCATCACTGTAGATCACAAACCTTTCTCTACTACAAGGCAGTGTGAGCACAGGTGCACTGGATAACCTTCTTTTCAACTCCTTGAAATTCTCTTCACATTCCTCTGTCCAAACAAACTTAACTCCTTTCCGAGTCAACTTGGTGAGTGGGTTAGATAATCGTGAAAAATCCTTTACAAAACGTCGATAATATCCAGCCAAACCAAGAAAACTTCGGATCTCAGTTACTGTTGTTGGTCTCGACCATCTTTCGATAACCTCTGTTTTTGCTGGATCCACAGATATCCCCTCTTTTAAGATTATGTGACCCAAAAATGAAACTTTTTGAAGCCAAAATTCACACTTGGTAAATTTGGCATAAAGCTTCTCCTTTCTCAGGGTCTTCAATATAATTCTCAAGTGATCTTCATGCTCTTCCTTGCTCTTTGAATAGACAAGAATATCGTCTATAAAGACTACCACAAATTGATCAAGATAGTCTCTAAAGACTCTATTCATTAGATCCATGAAGATAGCAGGGGCATTAGTAAGACCAAATGGCATCACTATAAATTCATAGTGTCCATACCTTGTACGGAAAGCCGTCTTTGGTATATCCTCCCTTTTGACCCTTAATTGATGATACCCTGAATGAAGATCAATCTTGGAAAAGTATTGAGCTCCGCGTAGTTGGTCAAATAAGTCATCAATGTGTGGGAGAGGATATTTGTTCTTGATAGTGATCTTGTTAAGTTCTCGATAATCAATGCAGAGTCTCATTGATCCATCTTTCTTCATAACAAATAGAACAGGTGCTCCCCAAGGTGACGCACTAGGGCGTATGAATCCCTTATCAAGATTCTCCTGGAGTTGCTTCTTCAATTCCTGCAACTCAATTGGGGTCATTCTATAAGGTGTCTTTGAAATAGGCAAAGCACCCGGTACGAGTTCTATTGAAAACTCAACTTCACGATTTGGTGGAAGACCTGGTAATTCCTCCGGAAAGACATCATCAAACTCCCGTACGATGGGCATATCCTTAATTGTGAGTTTCTCACCAACCATTTGAGATAAATAACCTTCATTTAGTGGAATCAAGACCCATAAGATGGAAGAAATTTCCACTGGAAGGTTATATTCATCCTTGCATCGATAGACGATCGTAGATTGATCTGGAATATGAAATGTGACTTCCCTTCTTTGGTAATTGATATGAGCTCCGTATAAAGAAAGTCAATCCATGCCAAGAATCACATCAAATTCCACTATAGGAAGGATCACAAGATTTGCAGGAAGCACTTTCCCACAAACTTCGATCGGAGAAGAATTATAAACTTTTGATGCGATTGATGTGCCATTAGGTGTTGTCACAGCTAACTCAACATCTAATTGTTGAGGTAATACGGTGATACCCTTAGAAAAGTCTTCAGAAATAAAAGAGTGGGTGGATCCAGAATCAAATAAAACATTTGCTACTTTAGAGTGGATGGTAAGTGTACCTTTCACCACATCGTTATCGTACTCCACATCGCTGATAGAAATTGCATGTAACTTTCCTTTGTCTTTAGCCTTAAGAGTTTATTGACGTCGACCATCATCATCAACCCTTGGATTTGGGCATTGATTGGCATAATGCCCCATCTCCTTGCACTTGAAACATTGAAGTGTAGTAGGTTCATTCTGTGTATCCCTTCCTTTGTTTGCATCATTAGACATCTTCTTCCCATTATCGCGACATTCAAATGCCCGATGACCTTCCTTTCCACATTTGAAACATTTACTTGTCCCTTTAAGACAACTCCCTCCATGTTTCTTTCCACACTTTAAGCATAAGGGAAATATCATCTTCTTTTCAGTGTGCTCTTTAGATTTTCCTTTGAATTCCATTTTCCTCTTCTTATCAAACCCATATGACTGATGGGTTACTCCAATCTCCATCTCGACTTTGAGAGCACATCGAACGATTTCCTCGTAGCTATTGAAGTCCCTTATGGCTAACGCCCTTCGAAGACTTGGTTTTAAGCCACTAAAGAATCGATCGATCTTACTCTCAGGTTGGATAATAATACCAGAAGCGTACCTTGCAAGTCTTGTAAAATTTGCTTCATAGGTACCAACAGATTCATCATCCCTTTGCTTCAGTTCAAGAAACTATTTCCCCATCTTTGTTCGGAGAATACGAGAGAAGTACTTATTGAAAAATAAGTTATTGAACTCGTCCCATTCCATGGACTCAATTTCATCCCTTTGCCTCGTATTCTTAATAAGATTCCACCATTGATCAGCATCTCCTTCCAAACGATACACTGCTAGGATGACTTTATCATGTTCAGAACATTGAAGAACTGAAAATATCTTTTCAGTAGTACTAATCCATTGTTCAGCAACTAATGGATCAGTAGACCCGCTGAAAGAAGGTGGACGCTGCCTCATGAAGGATTCAACAGAATGTTGCTCCTTCCTTTGCTCGTTTGGAAGTCCTGCATGATTCATAGCTTGAGAAAGTTGTGTGAGCATGACTACAAAATTTTGCATTCCAGCTCCCATATCGTTTGGTTGATCAGGGGGACAATCATTGCATTGCCCATCGCATTCCGCATTAACACGGTTCCTTCGGGTTCCAGCCATTGACTAAAACCAAGAAGAATAGTGTGAGCAACACTAATTATAATAGGAAAACCACATAATCAAGGATAATATTTCACACTTAAGGTCTTATCCTAGGGTATTCATGGCCATTTCTAAAACACTAAGATTGTGTTCTATGCTTAGACATATCCTTAGGGTTCTTACTAAGGCTTTCACATCCTAGTTTCCAAAGGTTGACTATACCTTTCCTCTGATACCAACTATAACGACCCATACTTTACATACATTGTTAATACTTCAAAATTGAAGCACACTTATTACAACATATGACAAAACCACAAAGGACCGTATAGGTATAGTGTCTTTAGAAACTGGGAAACATGAACAACTGGTTCATAAATCTTCTACAGTGTCTCCCATTTATTTCATCATATCTAGGGTCCCTTTAGCACATTCTACTTAATATCCATCTTCCTGACCTGAGGAAAAGAAAACATAAAAGGGTGAGCTCAAATGCTCAGCAAGGGCAAATAAAGGAAATAAAAATCATATCATATCTTTTTGAAAATCATAACCTGCAAAAGAGATCATAATATCTTAAATGGAATAAATCATAGAAGTGAAAATGAGATCCCCATAATCATAACATGAAACTTGAAACTTTGTGGCATGCACACATAATCATGGAAAATCATTTCTTGTTAGTCATGACTCATTGCCAAGACTATCTTAGTGGACAAAGTCCCTTTCTGAACCGAGTTCACTCCTCGTTTCAGTCCTGTATCACTGAACCGAAATAACCTTCCGTTCCAGCCATGTCTATCTCATGAGATATAAATCTTTACCCAATGCATTGGAGGGAGATATAGGTCCCACCCATCTTATAATGAATCCTTTCTTATGTGTGCCACATAATCATAAATCATACATCATCGCATAACACATGTAACAAAAATGGGATTCTTGAAACATCATGACATCATAAAACAAATCATATAAGGCAAATGACTTCATAAAAATAATTCCCTCACAACATAATCAAATCAATGTAATTAAAGGGATAAAAACAGAACCCTTTATTATCTTAGATGGAAAATAATTTTGATAAAACACTTGAACTCCATTCTTGAGGAAAATATCCTTTCTTCTTCAAAAACACTTTTCTTTTCTTAACATGTCATACAATTATAAACTTAAAGAAGTTGATTAAAAATAAACTTGAAAACTTGTAAAGGAATCTTCTTGGAAATAATGTTTTAAAAATCCATTCATGCCGTATAAGTTAAAAAAAACATTCTTCGTACCTTTGTCGGAAAATTCAAAAAGTACCTCGTATGAAAAAACGACAAAAGATTCATTTCATATTCTTTACTAAAAACTCACCGAAGGGTAAAATTGGATTTAAACTATTGTAATTGGATGGAAACAATATTACATATTGAGGGAACATGGATGTGGATGATAAAATAGACCCTAGTAAATACTTACGAATAAACAATCTCGGATAAAAATGAGATTGTGATATTTCCCTTACCTTAGGTCCGATTTGCTTTGTATGTGTCCGAAGCTCCTGTATAATGGTTTAAATAATGTTATTGACTTATTCCAGAATCATACATATTGATATGATATCATATATGGTCATATTCTTAGCTTCTTGTTAGTAATATTTCATTGTTACTTGTTACTCGGGTCTTTATTGCCTTTTGTTCTTATGCGTGTTTTGCCGAATAAATTCTTATTCTTCTTTTAAGGTTGTAGATACCTTATATCCAGAATGGTATTAGTGTAACATATATAATATTTATTCATTCAATTCATTTATATAATTACTATGTAATGATGATCATGTAGAACGAGTCGCATCACATCGTGGAGACGGTATTCCGTACGTACGCACGAGTGATGATATCGTTCCTATGATCATGGAATTGTATTGGAGTATATGTATATTATTTCAGTATCAATATTACTTTATAATAATCATAAATAGTTACTCATTACACCATTATACCCATCCTTGTAAGGTGATGGTGGAAAATAGATTACACCACGGCGTGGAGACGGTATTCCGTACGTACGCACGCGCAGTGATTTCATTTTTCCGTAGGATGGATAGAAGGTGAATTAGGATTGTTTCATATTTATAATAACAGATCAGTATGTAAGTAATACTGATGTTATTACTTTATCATGAAACAACTAAAGAAGAAGAAGTTGAAGAAAAAAGAAATTGAAAAGATCGGTAATGGATATTACCTCTTCTTTGGAACGCTTCTTTGAATCCTCCACTTAGGGAACTAAGATTGGTCTTTGAAGAAGACCAGGACCTCTAGGATTATTCTAGGGAAGTGTAGAGGAGAAAATGGCAGGGTTTGGCCGAGCTTGAGTGCTCAAATTGGTGTGAGGGGGAGGGGGAGGAGGTGCCCTTTTATAAGGGAGGAGAGGGGCACCTTAGGAATATCTCAAAATATTATTTTATATTAAAGTCAAAATCGGTTTATAATGGTTCCAAAGGGTCTTATTTCGAAGCTAAAGTGGGGATGGGTCGAAATCCTATCAACCAATAGGATTTAGACAAGTTTAGGTTATTATTTTAACCTTATCAATTAGATTTAACTCTAAGTTAAATAATTTAACTTTTACCGTGTCTTTTTTTTTCTTACACTATATGGTTAATACACTTACTATAACATGCCAAACGAACCCCAAATTGTTTATTATTAATATATATATCCTTATCTAAGTCATTTTCCGAACCTTAGATTTTTAGGAATAAAATAACAATTAATAATATAATATTTGATTTAAAAACTATTTTGTGTCAATTTTGACACTATTTGATATATGATTTTTGTGAAAGTCATAACAGAATTATATTTTCGAACCAAGTTGATTAAATCAACACTAATATATCATAGTAACCTAGAAAATTAGTGTAATTCATAAAAAGTCTCAAATTACATTTATTTTGGTGTTTATAACATCAATTATGTCAATATTTCATTAATAAGATAATTACTGCATCATCATTGTGTCATAAATAAATTAAATTATTTAATGTCTAAAAATTATAAATAAAATACCATCATGTAGGAAATCTTTTTAGCTTTCTAATGAATATTTATAGTTGAATTTATCTTATGTATAACCCCATATTAAAAATGATTTACTTATTAAACTTTGATTTTAACTATTTTAACCCTTCTTTAAATAAATTAATAATAAATGTCCTAATCTAATCCAAGTGGACCTAAATGGTCATATTTTATTCCTAAGTTTGTTTTTGGTCGAATTACAATTGTCCAATAGAATTAGGACATGTGTTAGGGTAATAATAATATCATTTTTACCCTTAATTACCCTATTTACTTTTAACCGTGGTAAAAAAAAGTAAAAAGTTACTATTCACCAAAAAATTATTTTCATCTCATTGAACCACATTTTAGTCCTTGATATTAACCGTGTCTCTCGAATTTTCGAAATTCCATTCACAGAAGCGGTAAAATTAAGTTTTATGCAAAATTCAGTTTTTAACCTACCACTTAGTGGTTTCACTATTCATCAAAAATTGAAAGTTTTCAGAAAAATACCAAAATTTCACCCTAGGCTAATTTCGGTATTCCGAATCCAAAAAATGAAGTCCATTTTGAAAGATAAAATTTATAAAATTTCAAAAAGTGGTTATTACTATTCATAACGGCTAGTTTTAAAAATATTTTAATAGCATGTCGTTGTTTAGTGAAACTCAGTATTGCGTACGACGCAAGCCATCGAGGAAGGTCGCGGTTGCGTGTAAAGTAAGCCAAGCTAGTATGTAGTGAAAGATTTCTTTGATGATATATATAAAAACAAAATATTACTCATAAAAATCTCAGGTGTTACACGAACCCTGCGAGAATTAACTTTACCACAAATATGAAAAGAATTAAACCCTAGGCTATCTTCGGAACATGCAATCGCAACACTTTGCTTTGATTGATGTTATAAGGATAGATTATGGTCAGTGGTAAATTAAGGCACATGTCCATTCTGGAAAATAAGGATGAATTGAGCTTGGGGATTATATTTTAACTCTACAAATTTATCCTGTGTGGTCTTATTTTACCGATTAAGTTTGCGCTCTCACAATTTACACAATACTCGACCTCACGTGTTTTTGTGTTAATTGTTCAATTGCTTGCTTAGTTTCTTATAATTTAAAAACTAAATTCATGAATCATATTAAGTGAATTACAGTAGCTCAATGATTCAAAATAATTAAATGAAGAGGGTAGAAGATAGATCGATCACTAAGAGAACTACTCTTCCATGGGCGGTGTGGTCATCATGGAGACGTTTTGCATGAGTAAATGATTGAAAGGGTAAAACCCAATATTGTATCCACTCTTGATTCCAAACTAAATAGGATGAGTAAAGAAGAATATAATTGAACAAAATAGAAAAAAATAGAAGAAATAAAATAATAACAAAGAAGTTTATTACACAAATGAAAACATTACAACATGAAGAAGAGAATAAGGCTTCGATGAGGGGATCCTTGATTCAAGAGATACCCCTCTTATAATGGTTGGATAATTTGGGTGAAACCAATTTTCTTCTGCCTTAAATCTCCTAATGCACGTCCCAACCCCACCAAATGAGAAAAACACTAATTTATAGAGTGGTGGGGAGGCTAGGTTCAAAGTGGTTTCAAGTGTGAATGGGGAATCTCGGCCAAATATTTTATGCCAACTTTCACCGCCCCTTTGACCACCAAAACGCATGAATAAGCTGTCCTTCCAGAAGGATGATTCGTGAAACAATGAGTCCTAGAGATCCTCTAAAAATTTGGGCCTAATCCAAGCACATATGAAGAAGTTATGACCCAAATATATAACTCATGTTCAATCTGGCGAGTCCAGCCCAACTTTGACTCCATGACCCATTTGCACCAACCAAATGCATGATTTAGCTACAATGTCCTAAATGAAAGTTGTAGAAAATTATGTCAGGAACACATTTAAAAAATATTAAGTTCAAATAATTCAAATGAAATTATTTATGTTTGAAATACTACAGTGAATTTTTAAAGGGTAAAACTAGAATTTTCATCAAAATTTCAAATGAATGATCTAGGCCCAAATATTCTATAAAAGAACGTAGTTACCACAATGTGAGGAAATTATATCATTTATTATCAATAAAATATTCAATAAAATTGTGTTTTATCATGTTCTAAGCACCATATTTTCAAAATATGTTCTTTTCTTATAACAAAATTATTGAAATTCTTAGCTTATATACTCCCCACTATTATTGGACCTCTAAGACTTAAGCTTTAAACCAACCTCTCTTTCTACCATGGATATTCGTCCAATGAAAGTTCCAAAAATTTCATACTTTTTCTTGAAAAATAACACCCAAACCTTATGTGTTGCATCGTTGATGAAGGTAAGGAAGTGCAATGACCCTATGTGAGACTGAACCAAAGTTCCCCCCATGCATTTGTATGTATAAGCTCAGACTTTTGATTCATAGGTACCTTTAATTATGTATTAAAGGATGCCTATCATTGCTTCCCAAAGATAAACTCTTCACATGTTATATACTCTACATGATAAAGTTTTAGTATTCCCTTTGCAGCCAATACTTTCATCCTCATTTTTCCCATGTGACCTAGAGAATCTTGCCATAACTTCACAGATCCATGAGTTGTTGTTCTGGAAAGTGTTTCACCTTATGAACTCCCAGGTACAATGTTCCATATTTTACATGTTTGTCCACCACCATGAAACCATGTGTTATCTTCCATTATCCTTTCACAAAAATTATACAAAAACCTACATCAACCAGCCGACCTACCAAAATTAAATTCTTCATTAACTTTGGTATGTGTCACACCCATTGAAACTTTAGAAAGTTTTCACTCCAAGTTTGAATGTTCATGTCACCTTTTCCAAACATATCAAGAGTGTCATCATCCATAAGATTTTCCTTGTTAAATACTTAAGTGGCATAATTACGCATGCTCCCCCTCTCAGATGTTGAGTAAAATGAATCCCTATAATCAATGATCCATGATTCCAATGAACTAACAACACTTATAAGTAATATGATTACATTCCCAGTTGTAATATTTATAGAAGAACTTATGGAATAAAACATTCCAAAATTTACCCTCTTATCTCTGTAATAATTCTTCAAATGCCCCATTTTCCCACAATGTTAGTATATGGGTTTGGGCCTTGGTGATTTCCCTTGGATTTTCTCACTTTTCTCCTCCCCCTTCTTCTGGATTTGGTTTTCCCATCGAGCAAAGCATCCCCTACCTTCCATATTGTATATTGTTTTGGTATCACTATAGACTTCCTTCTTCCAAATCTCCTCATTCAAGACCAAATCTCATATTTACTCAAACGCCAATCCATTCTTTCCGCTGGAGTTACTCACAACAGCAACTACCACGTCCCATGATTCTAGAAGCAATGAGAAAAGTAAGACACCCCACACTACTCTATTGAACTTCACTCCCACCGATTCAAGTTGATTATGAATTATGTTGAATTCATTAACATGATTCTCCGCCAACTTTTCTTTCGAAATCTTTATATTAAATAGTTGTCATAACAGAATCACTTTGTTCATTACAGTAGGCTTGTCATACATGTTGGCGAGTGTGGTCATTAGTCTTGTAGTTGTATTCACCTCCCGAATGTTGAAGACCACGTTCTGAGCCAATGTCATCCAAACTAACTCAAGATCTTTCTGCTGGAGTCTTTCTCATTCCACTTTGTCTGTTGTTTTTAGCCTGATCCCCTTCAGCGAAAGCTCAAGGCCCTTCCGGTATAGATAGTATCCAATCTGCATATTCCAGAATCTGAAATCTGATTTTCCGAACTTGGAAATCTTGACCTTGCCTTCTTCCAATTCCATTCCTTTTGATGCAATGAACTCTCACTGAAATAAAAAGCATAAAAGACAAGTACCTCATCAGAAGTCTACTACCAAGCTCTGACGTCACTTATTATGCTGAGAATCCTAGGTTTTGAAACCTGCCTTCCAGAACCTCACTTATAAAACATGGTTCGAACATTTTGAAATTGGAAGCACCCGATGCCAACTTCCAAACAATGGAATACTATTGTTCTTTATTAATAGCTAAATAAGAAGAGAATTCCCATGCGTACACGAACAAGTGACCCTACCCATCTATTTATAGACAAGTCTAATTGGTAGTTCTGGTACCATCGCCTTTTGATCTCGGTGAACGTCCCTCCAATTAGTTAAAGTCATCGGTTGTCGCACCACCTTAATTTCCAATCCTGGGTGAATACTCTCGCGTATCCCTCTGAAGGCTCTTATGCACCCCTTTGAGATCTTTGAGTTATTATTATGTATCCAATGAAGTTACTCCTGTGTGAGTCGGTTGCTTCTTTCGCACTTCCATCAACCATATCCAATTGTCTCTGTTTTTTTCACCTGCCTCCAATTTTGGACTTTCCTAGTTTTATCAAATCCTCATCATCCAGTTCTGCTAACATGCTTGTGGAATCACTTCCTCCTGAAGATATGTTGACTTAGCCGTAAATGAGTGATAACAACCCAACCTAAAAGGTCGTGTATTTGACCATTACACCAATGTGATCCATGTATTTGGTCATGTTGGGGATATGTCATGTGTTTTAACCATGATCTTGAGATAAGTCATGCATTTGACCACTGCATCGAGATAAATCATGTGTTTGGTCATGTGAGGGATATGTCATGTGTTTGACTATTATCCTGAGATGTGTCATAGTTTAACAAGAGATGTATTTGATCACGGTACCAATTATATCATGTGTTTCCATCGACACTGGTCGAGGAAAGTGTTATTTGATGTCGAGGTGGCTTGGTAAGCACTTGACGATGTTTGATGTATGCAATTTGTTTGTGTTAAATTCATAGCAAACATTTTACAGTACACATATGAGCATGTTGGGATCCATGAGACATTTGATATCCATGTAGGGATCCTACTGAGATGTATTTCCTATATCTTATACATCCACACTTCATAGAAGTGCAAATTTCACCTGTATACATTTCGGGGGAGGGATTTGATATACAGTGATTGGAACCATCACAATGGTATCTGGAGGTGTTTGAAGCCGACATAGAGAGCCTGATTTTCTATATGTATTTAGGTTTTCTTGATATAGTACTTCAAGATACTTATACCTTGGTTTTGTTTTGTATATGTTTTGGTTTTATGACGCATGGGGCGTTGCTGGGATTTACTTTATAAATTTATTGATGTTACATGGTATCATTTTTCCTTTGTGGTTGATTATTACTTTGATTATGTTTTTTGTAATGATTCATTAAACAATAAATTACTACCCAAACGATGTTTTAGATCTTCGACTCTAGTTGTCAGCCTCTAGTGATCAAAGAGTGCGTTTGCGATCATGTGATGTATCACCTTGATGACAATGTCGCGTTGAAGCGGAACGTTACTTGAGGGAGCGCATCCCATTGAGCCACCATGACATGGAGTTGGCTTGCGGGTGCTACGTTGTTGACTACTTAACCAACAAATAATAAACAACCTTACAGTTTTGATATACCAGATAAACATTATATATTTTTGGCATTTTAGTCTCGTAACTTAAGCTTGAACCCAACTCGATACATTGTTTAGGATGAACTAACCCGCCCAACTAAAAAAAGAGCACACATCCACACGATTAGATCAACAAGTTGTTTTTATATGTTTATTCACATCCATCTTAATTAATATGTTAAACATAGATTCAAAAATTCATTAAAATCAAATGGATATTTATTGATGGGTTTTTTAGAAAGATTTACCAACAAATTCAATTTTTAAACCTATTTCCAAAAGTGTTCAATTGATATTTTAGAAAAGGGAAACTTTTGAAATTTATGATAAATAAGTTTAAAAATGAATTTATAAATTGTTTTATGTTATTTTAAACAAAAATGATAAGAAATAAATGCGGGTGGATTGCATATTTTTTTACATATTTTGCTTAATGGGATAAAATTGATCTCAATCGTAAAATTCTCTATTTTAAAACTTGATTTTTTTTTAATAATTGATTAACGACACACTTACAAAATACGTCTCGAAAAATAAAACTGTATTTTCCACGAAAGTAGCCCGGGAGACTTACGATAACTGCTTGTATAAATGCGTCAACTTGAGCGGCCAAATTGTCCATGAACGTGCTTCGGAAGTCGTCGTCCTGAAGGAGGAGCTCCGCTGAGAAGATGAAGATCACCGTATTGACTGCCGACGAGAAGATCGTCACCCTGGACGTCGATCCAGATGAACATGTACTTCTTCAGTTTCACCAAACCCGAGCATGCTATCTACTTTTGATAACCGCCCGTCCTATTTTAAAGTATTTCTGTAATTTGTCGGGACTGACTCGCATCAATTTTCTATTTTCAGGTTGAAAACGTGAAAGCGCTTCTTGAGGTAGAGGTGAGAGTTTTTATTTTATCCCTTCTGGGTCTGCTGTATTTCCTTGTTCGTAATTTGCTAATTTAGCTGCCGCCTCGTGTGCTAATTGATGTTCGGTGAATCCGTGTGAATGAGCAGACGTCAGTGCCGCTCAAGCAGCAGCAGCTGCTGTATAACGGGAAGGAGATGGACAATAGAAAGAAATTGAGGGATCTCGGTATTAATTGCGGAGATTTAGTTATGATGGTCTCACAGGACACAACTAGGTATGCCTTAAATTGTCGTCTGTGAACTTGCTTCAAGAAGCTGTCTCATTCAATGCTTTCTTTCCCGGGACACTGGTTTGCTGGCTTGGCTGTTTAGGTTTCCAGTATAATTTTACTTTCTTCATGATGACTTTTCATGTTATAGATGGATTGTGATTCAGTTATTTAGTTTCTTATCATGCTATGCTTTGCGGTATAGAATCCAACGCTTGCACTGTTGCACTTTAAATTGTGACTGGCAATTCGTTCATTGGCTGCTTCCATGACATCGGGAGACAACAATGTAGATATCATCATAGATTAAATTGTTTACCCATTCCCATATTCCTAACCCATGCACGATTAATGTCATGTCCCTAAAACCTCAAAGAACCTACGTGAGAGAGGACCTGAGACACGGGTGTCAAAGGCCATGTGCTAGTGACTTGTGTCAAAAGAACATCAATCCTCAAAACTCATTTTTCTGAAGGGAATAACCTTACTCGACTCCCTAATTGATAATGTGCCAACCACTATTTCCTGCGTGGTCTGTACTCGATGTCTAGCATGACTCTTCCATTTAACACACCATCCAGTTTATAAGAAACCTACCAAACCATGGAAAAACACGTGCATGCCCACATGATCTGAAGTGTGATCAATATTGGAAAAATCACACAAAGTATTAATTTCAAAATGTATGCTTGGGCTTACATGCTCACATAATGCAACATGAAATATGTCTCATAGAACAATAGATGCATACAAACCAATATAGAAGTACAACTAGCTTTAAGGAAAGCAATACCTCAAGTACAGAGTTTGACTATCCTGGTTTTTGTGGATGTTTCGGGACAAGGGGTTTGATTTAGTCTTGAAATGAATTACAATGTCGAGGTGAGTATAAAGCTCAATAAACACTCCCATCGCACAAGCATTATGACTGACAATGTATGTTTGAATGCACATGCATATACAATGTGTGAAGAATCACATGGTCATTGATGCGCGGGACGGATCCCCGATCTATTTTATTTACCTAAGCATGCAATATAACGCACACCCGGGGTCGGTCTCGAGGAGATAACTTACATAACACCGAAATTATATTGTCACTATTTATTTTCTAATTAATATAAAACTAAATAATATAGAGAGATGGGTGTGAAAGATGCATGAAATATTAATATATATCTATATATATAAATGCAATGCAAATAGAATGAATGCAGAGAATGAATGTTGTTTGACAGAAAGGAGATCCTCTTAGGAGAATACCTGGAGCGAACCTTCATCGCCTCTTTATTAGTTTCAAATCTACTTAATGAACATGCTTCATCGTATGCATGAACATCCTCTTCCGTCCATGTTGTGAATATACGATGCACTCAACGATCGCTGAGTGACCTCACATCCACCTCCTCAATCGAAGGAGAATATTGCGTAAGAGAAAGCTAAGTATCTGGTGGCAAGTGGAGACATAAGGGCACCTTATCCTCTAAGATTCCCCTCGACTTAACTCTTAAGCAAATAAAAAACATAAAACATGAATGTGCAATGATTTGGGTTGAACACTATTGATCTCCCGAGAACTTCCTCGGGTTAGTTACTCATGATCATGAGTATAAGTGATCATAGTGAAGAAGAGAACGAGGTGGAAATACAAAAATATGAGAATGAGAGGAAGAGGAAGAGTAAAATATATTAAAGATGCATAATACTGTTTCAACATAAAAGAAACTACAAAACTATAGAAAATGACCACCTAGAGTGCCAACCCTTAGAAAATTAGAGGAGATACATTTTTATAGGCAAAAAGGGGTGAAGTTTTTGGCTTCAAATCTGTCCACCGAAAGTATACGCGTTGTAGACCCATTAAATGATAAAATTGGGAAATGTGGTCTTCAAAAAGGTTGTTCCTATCTGTCTTTCGTGTGCGCTCTCCAAATTTCAGATTTATTGACCACCGAATGAAGGAGTTATGACAGTTTTATTTCGGAAATTTAATTTGTCCCAACAGACTCTTCGTATTCCTCAAATCCGGTTTCCCATGCATTTATGGCCTTGAAATATGCAATACCATGCATGTCCACCTTAATAAAGTTTTTCATTTATGTCTTCTCCAGCTCCTTGTCGAATTTCAGCTCCATTGGTCTGACCTTTTTTTAAAAATAGGCCCAACATCAAAACTTTCTAGTTCTGTCAACATATTTCGAGGCCCGGATTGTGAGCTAGTTTTGGGGCTCCAAATGATGGATCGAGCTTTGGGTCCAGAATAATGAAATGAATCTCAATGAACACAGAAACTTATAAAAGAAGAATTTTGCAATTTGGATCACTGTAGAAAAAGTTACGGCCAGAATACAGAAATAAATTAAACAGTTAAAATCCAAAAATTAGACCATTTTTCCAATTAAGCTCAAAATGCTACTAAAATCATAAAATGTGACAATTGCACTTAAAATAACAGTTTGGGTGGATTAAAAATATTTAAATTCAAAGTAAAATAATTGAAAATATTTGCTCTGTTAATCCCCCCACATTTAAACACTGCACTCCTAGGCAAGTCTTATACCAAGGTCAAAACAAATTTCTCAAAACATAAATGACAACACAACTCAATTATCGTATCAAAGAAATATCATGCCTCATACATGGATAAAAATTCAATAAATCCTCAAAAATCATAAAAATTCATTCAATCTCATGTTAATCCTTATATACATGTCGTACCTATCTCCCCAGAAAAATATTTCTCTTTTCACTCGAGGATTTTTTGTGTGTGGTGTTTTTCTCATTTTCAAGAACATGTGTGATCTCCATAGGCTCGATATCATCCTAGTATCTCCACTTCATAGAGTCACAAATGTGTTAATCATGAGGTCTTTTACATGGGTTGTTCTGAGGCCAAGGGTTGGTAGGTTTTAAATGTTAAAATATCAGAGGCAAAATGAGGAGAGTTATACTCTAAAATGAAGTAAATGCATGAAAATAGTGTTGCTTAAGAATGGTGGGCTCCCCAATCAACTCGAAAATCAATCACCTCCAAACACCTCTTCCATTTTTGGGAAGTTCACACTTGGAATTTCAGCATCAATGATAAATTTCTCCCCTCTTTTCCCCATTTGCAGCATTGTTTCAGCCTGAATTTAGATCTGGATTTCTCTTCATAATCATATTTTTGAGGAAAAGAGAAGCAATTTTTGATATTCAAATATTGATGAACACCCAACCCATATTTATAACGACATTTTGGGCCACTCATCCATCTTTCCATTATGAAATTTCTTCCACCTCAGTAGTAATAAATACGGAACACTTTTTCATTTCAGCAACAATAATCATGCATTTAGCTTCTAGAGCAGGTTGGAAAGAGATAAAATGGCTTGTAATGTGGCCGCCTACAAGGTATTTCATGGCTATTAGGGGCTTAATAAATGTCATATGAAAAGGTAAGCCAAAATTTCGATGTAAAAAAGAGCTTTCAAAGTGGTGCCTCGATTATACTTGACACATTTCATGAACTCTAATAACTTTGAAAAAGAGAAAAACAACAAGTCCTGGATCACACAATATGTCTCAAGACTCTCAAGAAAAAGAGAAATGCAAAGAATACGTCAAACATGTTTAGAAACCTCTCGGGTTGGGCAAGATTTTCAATTTGGACAGTACTTGTGCACATGAGTTTCACAATCAATCAAATTTCATCAAATGAAAGGATCATAAATCAAAAAACAAAATTCATTTACCAATCATTTAAATCCTCAAACATTCAAATCAAGCAATGTTTCAAAAACACTAAGATGGTTTGAATTTTCCAATGTATTTGATTCAAGTCAAGATTCCTAAAAACACATCAAAAATGAAAAAGGAAAACATGAAAAATTCAGATAAAGACATGAAAAATAAAATAGAAGCACACACAAAATTCCTAGGAACAGATTGACATCCCTCCCCCACACTTATTCCATTTACTACCCTATTTTTAGCTTAAATCGGATCAAGAAAGTTTTGCATGCAAAATTTTAATTGGGCAGCAAATAAAATACAGAAAAGGAAAGACATCACCTGATTTATTTTTCCAGTGACAACCTTGAGTTAAGCTCTTAGCTACTAGCGCTTTAAAACTACAAGAAAGAAATGTCAAGACATAAGAAAAATAATGAAAAAAAAGAAAGAGGAAGGGGAAAAAAGGGATAATGTTTGGTTTAGACCTCCAAGTGGGTGCTAGGTTTTTACTGCCCCTAGTCAGACAGTTGCAGTGGATTATCTCTAATCTGAAGGTGAGTTCGGTTTCTTTAGAGATGAACCACCACATGTGACTTTTCCTAGTGTTCATGAGTTGACATTGAGATTGGAGAACCCCAAAGAAGATAAGAAAATTCACAACCCCCAAGAATGAAGAAAGTTAGAATTTGAGGTCCGGAGTGGGAAGAATAAGAAAATAGAGGTGCTCCCTGTTGACTTTCGTGGTGTCCTCCATATGGTACACAAGTTTTTGTAGAGGAGGCAGTCGCACCACCAAATACTTCTCCAACTCTTCTTATTCAATCACCATCACTTGGGTGATCTCTTTATTAAAATCCAAGGTTTGCTCCATTTGTGTTGTATCATAAATTTCAGAAAAAGAGAAGTCAGAAAACTATTCCTCTTGAATAAGATTAAAACGTGATAGAATCAATATAAAGATCTTCCCTTTCAAGTAAGTCAGCTTGAAAATTGTTCTCTTCCGGTAGGACCATCGACAACTCAATACCAACAGGTGCATTTTCATTATCATCTTCTAAAGCAAGAAAGAGGTATAAAGATGTTGATTTCTCATTATCAAGGATGAGAAGATCAAGTTTCAGGTTATCTTTAACAAAGCGATTCCAGGATTCTTCTAAAAAATGTTGTCTCCCATAAATATATTAGCTTACATGTTTTCTTCAAATACCTTCTCGTGCAATGGTTGAGTGCGGGATGATATTATTAATTCCTTTAGTAGTTCCTTCTCAATCGCTTCAGGTTCTTTAACATTAAAAATTATAGGTGAAATCTCTTCCATCACTGGTTCTGGTTCTGGTTCTGGCTCAGGTTTCGGTTGCCCTTGACATGAATGTACATATTCAATCAACTATTCCATTTTTCTCTCTAGGTCATGTATTTATTATTGAAGTTCTTGCATATGGGATTTTTGAATTTCTTCTTCTTGTTGCACTTGAGAGTAGTTAGTCCATGCATAATAATCATAATTTGAATACATCATGGACAAAAAAGTTTTTTTTTTTAATTTTTGAAATTTATGATTTTTTGTGTATTTTTTAATGGAAAACAGTGCGAAAGTGTTGTGCCTCCCAGACAACGACGCCAATTTGAGGAGATTTTGCGGTCAATCACTCACTACTAATTCAATATTTTTTTTTATATTTTTTTATTTATGAAATAAAACTAAAAGAAATGGAGGTTTTAGAATTGAGAATACAATACTAAAATTAAACATGCACATGCAATGAAAACACAATGAATGCAAACAAAATGAAGTTGGAAAGAAATGAGATATTTCCGAGAGAATCACTCATATTGAACCTTCATTGTCTTATTATTAGTTTTCAAATTTACTTAATGAATACACTCCATCGTATGTGTGAACATCCCCTTTTGCCTATGGTTGTGAATATACAGTGCACTAAACGATTGTCAAGAGACTGCACATCCAACTCCTCGATCGAGGGAAAATATTGCAGAAACGAAAGTTAAACCTCGGGTGGCAAGTGGAGACACAAAGAAGCCTTTCCCACTAAGATCCCTCTCGACATAACTCTAAACAAATAAGAAACATTAAGAATGATAGCTCAAAAACTCGGGTTCAACACCGGATTACTCCCTCAGGAACTTTCTTGGGTTAACTACTCATGATCATGAGCATAAGACTTCACAGTAAAGAAGAAAACGGGGAGAGAAAACAAGAGAGATAAAATAAGAGAGAAAAAAACACTTAAATTAAAACATGAAATGGAATTATAAAAAGAAAAGAAAAGAAAATATGAGACTAAACTACAACATAACTTCGACCAAATCTTCAGGTAGCGGGTGATCCTTTTAAAATGAAGAGGAAATACAAATTTATAGGGAGAGGGGAGAGAATTTTTGGCTCCAAAATCTTCCTCCGAAAGTTTACGTATGGTAGACATCATTAATGGTCGAATTGGAAAGTGGTCTTCTTGAAAGTTGTTCATCCATCTCTCCTCCGTCGGCTCATGAAATTTCAGCTTGATTGGCCAAGTAATGAATGTGTTATGTCCGATTTACTCCGGATATTTAATCTCGCCAGACAGACTCTTTGTATTCCACATCTTCTGATAGAGCAGGGAGGCTGGACAATCAGGCTGAGCGACCACCTCGACCACCCCTGTTGTATACGCATCATAGAAGGGGGGTAGCCTTATGTTTGTTTTTCTGTTAGGTTGGGGTAACTAACCAAGGGTAGTCATGTAACTGGGGGTATAAGTGTAACACCCGAGATTTTTATGAGTAATATTTTGTTTTTATATATATCATCAAAGGAATCTTTCACTACATACTAGCTTGGCTTACTTTACACGCAACCGCGACCTTCCTCGATAGCTTGCGTCGTACGCAATACTGAGTTTCACTAAACAACGATATGCTATTAAAATATTTTTAAAACTAGCCGTTATGAATAGTAATAACCACTTTTTGAAATTTTATAAATTTTATCTTTCAAAATGGACTTCATTTTTGGATTCGGAATACCGAAATTAGCCTAGGATGAAATTTTGGTATTTTTCTGAAAACTTTCAATTTTTGATGAATAGTGAAACCACTAAGTGGTAGGTTAAAAACTGAATTTTGCATAAAACTTAATTTTACCGCTTCTGTGAATGGAATTTCGAAAATCCGAGAGACACGGTTAATATCAAGGACTAAAATGTGGTTCAATGAGATGAAAATAATTTTTTGGTGAATAGTAACTTTTTACTTTTTTTTTACCACGGTTAAAAGTAAATAGGGTAATTAAGGGTAAAAATGATATTATTATTACCCTAACACATGTCCTAATTCTATTGGACAAGTGTAATTCGACCAAAAACAAACTTAGGAATAAAATATGACCATTTAGGTCCACTTGGATTAGATTAGGACATTTATTATTAATTTATTTAAAGAAGGGTTAAAATAGTTAAAATCAAAGTTTAATAAGTAAATCATTTTTAATATGGGGTTATACATAAGATAAATTCGACTATAAATATTCATTAGAAAGCTAAAAAGATTTCCTACATGATGGTATTTTATTTATAATTTTTAGACATTAAATAATTTAATTTATTTATGACACAATGATGATGCAGTAATTATCTTATTAATGAAATATTGACATAATTGATGTTATAAACACCAAAATAAATGTAATTTGAGACTTTTTATGAATTACACTAATTTTCTAGGTTACTATGATATATTAGTGTTGATTTAATCAACTTGGTTCGAACATATAATTCTGTTATGACTTTCACAAAAATCATATATCAAATAGTGTCAAAATTGACACAAAATAGTTTTTAAATCAAATATTATATTATTAATTGTTATTTTATTCCTAAAAATCTAAGGTTCGGCAAAATGACTTAGATAAGGATATATATATTAATAATAAACAATTTGGGGTTCGTTTGGCATGTTATAGTAAGTGTATTAACCATATAGTGTAAGAAAACAAAAAGACACGGTAAAAGTTAAATTATTTAACTTAGAGTTAAATCTAATTGATAAGGTTAAAATAATAACCTAAACTTGTCTAAATCCTATTGGTTGATAGGATTTCGACCCATCCCCACTTTAGCTTCGAAATAAGACCCTTTGGAACCATTATAAACCGATTTTGACTTTAATATAAAATAATATTTTGAGATATTCCTAAGGTGCCCCTCTCCTCCCTTATAAAAGGGCACCTCCTCCCCCTCCTCCTCACACCAATTTGAGCACTCAAGCTCGGCCAACCCCTGCCATTTTCTCCTCTCCACTTCCCTAAAATAATCCTAGAGGTCCTGGTCTTCTTCAAAGACCAATCTTAGTTCCCTAAGTGGAGGATTCAAAGAAGCGTTCCAAAGAAGAGGTAATATCCATTACCGATCTTTTCAATTTCTTTTTTCTTCAACTTCTTCTTCTTTAGTTGTTTCATGATAAAGTAATAACATCAGTATTACTTACATATTGATATGTTATTATAAATATGAAACAAACCTAATTCACCTTCTATCCATCCTACGGAAAAATGAAATCACCGCGCGTGCGTACGTACGGAATACCGTCTCCACGCCGTGGTGTAATCTATTTTCCACCGTCACCTTACAAGGATGGGTATAATGGTGTAATGAGTAACTATTTATGATTATTATAAAGTAATATTGATACTGAAATAATATACATATACTCCAATACAATTCCATGATCATAGGAACGATATCATCACTCGTGCGTACGTACGGAATACCGTTTCCACGATGTGATGCGACTCATTCTACATGATCATCATTACATAGTAATTATATAAATGAATTGAATGAATAAATATTATATATGTTACACTAATACCATTCTGGATATAAGGTATCTATAACCTTAAAAGAAGAATAAGAATTTATTCGGCAAAACACGCATAAGAACAAAAGGCAATAAAGACCTGAGTAACAAGTAACAATGAAATATTACTAACAAGAAGCTAAGAGTATGACCATATATGATATCATATCAATATGTATGATTTTGGAATAAGTCAATAACATTATTTAAACCATTATACAGGAGCTTCGGACACATACAAAGCAAATCGGACCTAAGGTAAGGGAAATATCACAATCTCATTTTTATCCGAGATTGTTTATTCGTAAGTATTTAGTGGGGTGTATTTTATCATCCACATCCATGTTCCCTCAATATGTAATATTGTTTCCATCCACTTACACTAGTTTAAATCCAATTTTACCCTTCGGTGAGTTTTTAGTAAAAGATATGAAAGGAATCTTTTGTCGTTTTTCGTACGAGGTACTTTTTGACTTTTCCGACAAAAGTACGAAGAATGTTTTTTTTAACTTATACGGCATGAATGGATTTCTAAAACATTATTTCCAAGAAGCTTCCTTTACAAGTATTCAAGTTTATTTTTAATCAACTTCTTTTAGTTTAAAATTGTATGACATGTTAAGAAAGGAAAAATGTTTTTTGAAGTAGAAATGATATTTTCCTCAAGAATGGAGTTAAAGTATTTTATCAAAATTATTTTCCATCTAAGATAATAAAAGGGTTCTGTTTTTATCCCTATTATTACATTGGTTTGATTATGTTGTGATGAAAATATTTTTATGAATTCCTTTATCTTATATAAATTGTTTTATGATGTCATGTTGTTTAAGAATCTCATTTTTGTTACATGGGTTACGCTATGATGTATGGTTTATGATTATGTGGCACACATAAGAAAGGATTCATTATAAGATGGGTGGGACCTATATCTCCCTCCAATGCATTGGGTAAAGATTTTATATCTCATGAGATAGACATGGCTGGAACGGTAGGTTATACCGGTTCAGTGAAACAGGACTGGAACGAGGGTGACTCGGTTCAGAAAGGGACTATGTCCACTAAGATAGTCTTGGCAATGAGTCATGACTAACAAGAAATGATTTTCCATGATTATGTGTGCATGCCACAAAGTTTCAAGTTTCATGTTATGATTATGGGGATCTCATTTTCACTTCTATGATTTATTCCATGTTAAGATATTATGATCTCTTTTGCAGGTTATGATTTTCAAAAAGATATGATATGATTTTTATTTCCTTTATTTGCCCTTGCTGAGCATTTGAGCTCACCCTTTTATGTTTTCTTTTCCCCAGGTCAGAAAGATGGATATTAAGTAGAATGTGCTAAAGGGACCCTAGATATGATGAAATAAATGGGAGACACTGTAGAAGATTTATGAACCAGTTGTTTATGTTTCCCAGTTTCTAAAGACACTATACCTATACGGTCCTTTGTGGTTTTGTCATATGTTGTAATAAGTGTGCTTCAATTTTGAAGTATTAACAATGTATGTAAAGTATGGGTCGTTATAGTTGGTATCAGAGGAAAGGTATAGTCAACCTTTGGAAACTAGGATGTGAAAGCCTTAGTAAGAACCCTAAGGATATGTCTAAGCATAGAACACAATCTTAGTGTTTTAGAAATGGCCATGAATACCCTAGGATAAGACCTTAAGTGTGAAATTTTATCCTTGATTATGTGGTTTTCCTATTATAATTAGTGTTGCTCACACTATTCTTCTTGGTTTTAGTCAATGGCTGGAACCCGAAGGAACCGTGTTAATGCGGAATGCGATGGGCAATGCAATGATTGTCCCCCTGAGCAACCAAACGATATGGGAGCTGGAATGCAAAATCTTGTAGCCATGTTCACACAACTTTCTCAAGCTATGAATCATGCAGGACTTCCAAACGAGCAAAGGAAGGAGCAACATTCTGTTGAATCCTTCATGAGGCAGCGTCCACCTTCTTTCAGCGGGTCTACTGATCCATTAGTTGCTGAACAATGGATTAGTACTACTGAAAAGATATTTTCAGTTCTTCAATGTTCTGAACATGATAAAGTCATCCTAGCAGTGTATCGTTTGGAAGGAGATGCTGATCAATGGTGGAATCTTATTAAGAATACGAGGCAAATGGATGAAATTGAGTCCATGGAATGGGACGAGTTCAATAACTTATTTTTCAATAAGTACTTCCCTCGTATTCTCCGAACAAAGATGGAGAAAGAGTTTCTTGAACTGAAGCAAAGGGATGATGAATCTGTTGGTACCTATGAAGCAAATTTTACAAGACTTGCAAGGTACGCTTCTGGTATTATTATCCAACCTGAGAGTAAGATCGATCGATTCTTTAGTGGCTTAAAACCAAGTCTTCGAAGGGCGTTAGCCATAAGGGACTTCAATAGCTACGAGGAAATCGTTCAATGTGCTCTCAAAGTCGAGATGGAGATTGGAGTAACCCATCAGTCATATGGGTTTGATAAGAAGAGGAAAATGGAATTCAAAGGAAAATCTAAAGAGCACACTGAAAAGAAGATGAGCTTTCCCTTATGCTCAAAGTGTGGAAAGAAACATGGAGGGAGTTGTCTTAAAGGGACAAGTAAATGTTTCAAATGTGGAAAGGAAGGTCATCGGGCATTTGAATGTCGCGATAATGGGAAAAAGATGTCTAATGATGCAAACAAAGGAAGGGATACACAGAATGAACCTACTACACTTCAATGTTTCAAGTGCAAGGAGATGGGGCATTATGCCAATCAATGCCCAAATCCAAGGGTTGATGATGATGGTCGACGTCAACAAACTCTTAAGGCTAAAGACAAAGGAAAGTTACATGCAATTTCTATCAGCGATGTGGAGTACGATAACGATGTGGTGAAAGGTACACTTACCATCCACTCTAAAGTAGTAAATGTTTTATTTGATTCTGGATCCACCCACTCTTTTATTTCTGAAGACTTTTCTAAGGGTATCACCGTATTACCTCAACAATTAGATGTTGAGTTAGCTGTGACAACACCTAATGGCACATCAATCGCATCAAAAGTTTATAATTCTTCTCCGATCGAAGTTTGTGGGAAAGTGCTTCCTGCAAATCTTGTGATCCTTCCTATAGTGGAATTTGATGTGATTCTTGGCATGGATTGACTTTCTTTATACGGAGCTCATATCAATTGCCAAAGAAGGGAAGTCACATTTCATATTCCAGATCAATCTACGATCGTCTATCGATGCAAGGATGAATATAACCTTCCAGTGGAAATTTCTTCCATCTTATGGGTCTTGATTCCACTAAATGAAGGTTATTTATCTCAAATGGTTGGTGAGAAACTCACAATTAAGGATATGCCCATCGTACGGGAGTTTGATGATGTCTTTCCGGAGGAATTACCAGGTCTTCCACCAAATCGTGAAGTTGAGTTTTCAATAGAACTCGTACCGGGTGCTTTGCCTATTTCAAAGACACCTTATAGAATGCCCCCAATTGAGTTGCAGGAATTGAAGAAGCAACTCCAGGAGAATCTTGATAAGGGATTCATACGCCCTAGTGCGTCACCTTGGGGAGCACCTGTTCTATTTGTTAAGAAGAAAGATGGATCAATGAGACTCTGCATTGATTATCGAGAACTTAACAAGATCACTATCAAGAACAAATATCCTCTCCCACGCATTGATGACTTATTTGACCAACTACGCGGAGCTCAATACTTTTCCAAGATTGATCTTCGTTCAGGGTATCATCAATTAAGGGTCAAAAGGGAGGATATACCAAAGACGGCTTTCCGTACAAGGTATTGACACTATGAATTTATAGTGATGCCATTTGGTCTTACTAATGCCCCTGCTATCTTCATGGATCTAATGAATAGAGTCTTTAGAGACTATCTTGATCAATTTGTGGTAGTCTTTATAGACGATATTCTTGTCTATTCAAAGAGCAAGGAAGAGCATGAAGATCACTTGAGAATTATATTGAAGACCCTGAGAAAGTAGAAGCTTTATGCCAAATTTACCAAGTGTGAATTTTGGCTTCAAAAAGTTGCATTTTTGGGTCACATAATCTCAAAAGAGGGGATATCTGTGGATCCAGCAAAAACAGAGGTTATCGAAAGATGGTCGAGACCAACAACAGTAACTGAGATCCGAAGTTTTCTTGGTTTGGCTGGATATTATCGACGTTTTGTAAAAGATTTTTCACGATTATCTAACCCACTCACCAAGTTGACTCGGAAAGGAGTTAAGTTTGTTTGGACAGAGGAATGTGAAGAGAATTTCAAGGAGTTGAAAAGAAGGTTATCCAGTGCACCTGTGCTCACACTGCCTTGTAGTGGAGAAAGGTTTGTGATCTACAGTGATGCATCCAAGAAGGGATTGGGGTGTGTTCTTATGCAAAATGATATGGTGATAGCTTATGCCTCACGACAGTTGAAAATCCATGAGCAAAATTACCCAACACATGATTTGGAGTTGGCTGCGGTAATCTTTGCATTAAAGATTTGGAGGCATTACCTTTATGGTGAAAGATGTGATATTTATACTGATCATAAAAGTTTAAAGTATATTTTCACACAAAAGGAGCTGAATATGCGTCAAAGAAGATGGTTGGAGCTGATTAAGGATTATGACTGCTCAATCCATTACCACCCTGGGAAAGCAAACAAGGTGGCAGATGCATTAAGTCGACAAGACCATGCTAGTTTATCCATGATGAGGATCACAAAAGATCCAATATTTATGGATTTACAAAGGATGGATCTTGGAATTATAATGGAAGGGGAAAAATCTTATCTTTCTCAAATGAATGTTCAACCATCTATACATGTGAAGATTAAAGAGGCACAGAAAGAAGATGTCGAGTTACAAAAGAAGGTGAGAAATGTTCCTGAATTCAACCTTGATTGTGATGGGATAATAAAGTTCAGGAATCGGGTTTGTGTTCCTCCCATCCCCGAATTAAAGAAGGAGCTGCTGGATGAGGCTCATAGTTCTTCATTCTCTATTCATCCTGGAAGCACGAAGATGTATAGGGACCTGAAAGAGTACTTCTGGTGGGATGACATGAAAAGAGATGTTGCTGAATATGTCTCTCGATGCTTGGTTTGTCAACAAGTTAAAGCTGAGAGACAAAAGTCTAAGGGGATGTTACAACCATTACCCATACCCGAATGGAAATGGGAAAACATCACTATGGACTTTGTCACAGGACTTCCTAAAACATCCAAAGGCAATAATGCTATTTGGGTCATAGTTGATCGTCTTACAAAGTCTGCACACTTCATTGCTATTAGAGAGGATTTCTCTCTAGATCAGCTTGCCAGGATATATGTAAAGGAAGTGGTAAGATTGCATGGAGTACCACTTTCTATTATATCTGATCGGGATCTGAGATTTACCTCGAAGTTCTGGCGAAGTCTTCAGCATACTCTGGATACAAAGTTGAGTTTCAGCACTGCTTATCATCCTCAGACAGACGGTCAGTCTGAGAGAACAATTCAAACCCTAGAAGATATGTTGAGAGCTTGCTCTATGGATTTCAAAGGAGGTTGGGATCAACACCTACCTTTGGTGGAATTTTCTTATAATAATAGCTTTCATTCCAGTATTCAGATGGCTCCTTATGAAGCTCTCTATGGAAAGAAATGCAGGACTCCAACTTGCTGGGATGAAGTTGGGGAAAGAAAGCTATTAGGACTTGATCTCGTTGATGAAATGGCAGAAAAGGTCAGATCTATTCAACAACACATAAGAGCAGCTCAGAGTCGACAGAAAAGTTATGCCGACAACCGAAGAAAAGACCTAGAGTTTGAAGTGGGTGATAAAGTGTTCTTACGAAAATCTCCCTGGAAGAGGGTTATGAGATTTGGAAAGAAGGGGAAGTTGAGCCCTAGATATATCGGTCCTTTCGAAATACTGGATCGTGTTGGAAATGTAGCTTACCGATTGGCGCTTCCACCGAATCTCTCTCAAGTTCACGATGTGTTCCATGTATCTCTCCTGAGAAAGTACATACCTGATCCTTCACATGTACTCAGCTCAGAAGTTGTACCGCTGGAGCAAAATCTTTCTTATGAAGAACAACCGATAGAGATTCTGGATCGTAGCGAAAAAGTCCTACGAAACAAGACCACTCGATTGGTGAAAGTTTTATGGAGGAACCACCAATTAGAAGAAGCTATGTGGGAGCTTGAGGATATGATGAGGGAGAAGTATCCTCATCTGTTTGTTACAAAGTGACGAATTTCGAGGGCGAAATTCTTTTTTAAGGGGGGTAGAATGTAACACCCGAGATTTTTATGAGTAATATTTTGTTTTTATATATATCATCAAAGGAATCTTTCACTACAATTCTTTTTTAAGGGGGGTAGAATGTAACACCCGAGATTTTTATGAGTAATATTTTGTTTTTATATATATCATCAAAGGAATCTTTCACTACATACTAGCTTGGCTTACTTTACACGCAACCGCGACCTTCCTCGATAGCTTGCGTCGTACGCAATACTGAGTTTCACTAAACAACGATATGCTATTAAAATATTTTTAAAACTAGCCGTTATGAATAGTAATAACCACTTTTTGAAATTTTATAAATTTTATCTTTTAAAATGGACTTCATTTTTGGATTCGGAATACCGAAATTAGCCTAGGATGAAATTTTGGTATTTTTCTGAAAACTTTCAATTTTTGATGAATAGTGAAACCACTAAGTGGTAGGTTAAAAACTGAATTTTGCATAAAACTTAATTTTACCGCTTCTGTGAATGGAATTTCGAAAATCCGAGAGACACAGTTAATATCAAGGACTAAAATGTGGTTCAATGAGATGAAAATAATTTTTTGGTGAATAGTAACTTTTTACTTTTTTTTTACCACGGTTAAAAGTAAATAGGGTAATTAAGGGTAAAAATGATATTATTATTACCCTAACACATGTCCTAATTCTATTGGACAAGTGTAATTCGACCAAAAACAAACTTAGGAATAAAATATGACCATTTAGGTCCTCTTGGATTAGATTAGGACATTTATTATTAATTTATTTAAAGAAGGGTTAAAATAGTTAAAATCAAAGTTTAATAAGTAAATCATTTTTAATATGGGGTTATACATAAGATAAATTCGACTATAAATATTCATTAGAAAGCTAAAAAGATTTCCTACATGATGGTATTTTATTTATAATTTTTAGACATTAAATAATTTAATTTATTTATGACACAATGATGATGCAGTAATTATCTTATTAATGAAATATTGACATAATTGATGTTATAAACACCAAAATAAATGTAATTTGAGACTTTTTATGAATTACACTAATTTTCTAGGTTACTATGATATATTAGTGTTGATTTAATCAACTTGGTTTGAACATATAATTCTGTTATGACTTTCACAAAAATCATATATCAAATAGTGTCAAAATTGACACAAAATAGTTTTTAAATCAAATATTATATTATTAATTGTTATTTTATTCCTAAAAATCTAAGGTTCGGCAAAATGACTTAGATAAGGATATATATATTAATAATAAACAATTTGGGGTTCGTTTGGCATGTTATAGTAAGTGTATTAACCATATAGTGTAAGAAAACAAAAAGACACGGTAAAAGTTAAATTATTTAACTTAGATTTAAATCTAATTGATAAGGTTAAAATAATAACCTAAACTTGTCTAAATCCTATTGGTTGATAGGATTTCGACCCATCCCCACTTTAGCTTCGAAATAAGATCCTTTGGAACCATTATAAATCGATTTTGACTTTAATATAAAATAATATTTTGAGATATTCCTAAGGTGCCCCTCTCCTCCCTTATAAAAGGGCACCTCCTCCCCCTCCCCCTCACACCAATTTGAGCACTCAAGCTCGGCCAAACCCTGCCATTTTCTCCTCTACACTTCCCTAGAATAATCCTAGAGGTCCTGGTCTTCTTCAAAGACCAATCTTAGTTCCCTAAGTGGAGGATTCAAAGAAGCGTTCCAAAGAAGAGGTAATATCCATTACCGATCTTTTCAATTTCTTTTTTCTTCAACTTCTTCTTCTTTAGTTGTTTCATGATAAAGTAATAACATCAGTATTACTTACATACTGATCTGTTATTATAAATATGAAACAATCCTAATTCACCTTCTATCCATCCTACGGAAAAATGAAATCACTGCGCGTGCGTACGTACGGAATACCGTCTCCACGCCGTGGTGTAATCTATTTTCCACCATCACCTTACAAGGATGGGTATAATGGTGTAATGAGTAACTATTTATGATTATTATAAAGTAATATTGATACTGAAATAATATACATATACTCCAATACAATTCCATGATCATAGGAACGATATCATCACTCGTGCGTACGTACGGAATACCGTCTCCACGATGTGATGCGACTCGTTCTACATGATCATCATTACATAGTAATTATATAAATGAATTGAATGAATAAATATTATATATGTTACACTAATACCATTCTGGATATAAGGTATCTACAACCTTAAAAGAAGAATAAGAATTTATTCGGCAAAACACGCATAAGAACAAAAGGCAATAAAGACCCGAGTAACAAGTAACAATGAAATATTACTAACAAGAAGCTAAGAATATGACCATATATGATATCATATCAATATGTATGATTTTGGAATAAGTCAATAACATTATTTAAACCATTATACAGGAGCTTCGGACACATACAAAGCAAATCGGACCTAAGGTAAGGGAAATATCACAATCTCATTTTTATCCGAGATTGTTTATTCGTAAGTATTTAGTGGGGTGTATTTTATCATCCACATCCATGTTCCCTCAATATGTAATATTGTTTCCATCCACTTACACTAGTTTAAATCCAATTTTACCCTTCGGTGAGTTTTTAGTAAAAGATATGAAAGGAATCTTTTGTCGTTTTTCGTACGAGGTACTTTTTGACTTTTCCGACAAAAGTACGAAGAATGTTTTTTTTAACTTATACGGCATGAATGGATTTTTAAAACATTATTTCCAAGAAGATTCCTTTACAAGTATTCAAGTTTATTTTTAATCAATTTGTTTTAGTTTAAAATTGTATGACATGTTAAGAAAGGAAAAGTGTTTTTTGAAGTATAAAGGATATTTTCCTCAAGAATGAAGTTCAAGTATTTTATCAAAATTATTTTCCATCTAAGATAATAAAAGGGTTCTGTTTTTATCCCTATTATTACATTGGTTTGATTATGTTGTGATGAAAATATTTTTATGAATTCCTTTATCTTATATAAATTGTTTTATGATGTCATGTTGTTTAAGAATCCCATTTTTATTACATGGGTTACGCTATGATGTATGGTTTATGATTATGTGGCACACATAAGAAAAGATTCATTATAAGATGGGTGGGACCTATATCTCCCTCCAATGCATTGGGTAAAGATTTTATATCTCACGAGATAGACATGGCTGGAACGGTAGGTTATACCGGTTCAGTGAAACAGGACTGGAACGAGGGTGACTCGGTTCAGAAAGGGACTTTGTCTACTAAGATAGTCTTGGCAATGAGTCATGACTAACAAGAAATGATTTTCCATGATTATGTGTGCATGCCACAAAGTTTTAAGTTTCATGTTATGATTATGGGGATCTCATTTTCACTTCTATGATTTATTCCATTTAAGATATTATGATCTCTTTTGCAGGTTATGATTTTCAAAAAGATATGATATGATTTTTATTTCCTTTATTTGCCATTGCTGAGCATTTGAGCTCACCCTTTTATGTTTTCTTTTCCCCAGGTCAGGAAGATGGATATTAAGTAGAATGTGCTAAAGGGACCCTAGATATGATGAAATAAATGGGAGACACTGTAGAAGATTTATGAACCAGTTGTTTATGTTTCCCAGTTTCTAAAGACACTATACCTATACGGTCCTTTGTGGTTTTGTCATATGTTGTAATAAGTGTGCTTCAATTTTGAAGTATTAACAATGTATGTAAAGTATGGGTCGTTATAATAAGTACTTAGGAAGTGGTTTTAGTTGGTTAGTCGGGTATTATTCTGGAGGTTGTAAACCGTGACTCTAGTGAGAGAAGCTCTCCTAGAGAGAAGTCAGTCGAACAACAATATAATAAGAATTGAGGTTGGAATTCCTAAATCTACTTTGTACTCTATTAACTTGATGCTTTCATTGAGAGGTAGAAGTGCAAGGATAGAGTGAAATTTTCGACGAATCTGGAGTATATGACCACAAGGATGGAGAGTCGAGTAGCTCAACTAGAATCGACTGTAAATGAGCTGAAAAATGGAGTCCAGCGCTAGGCGCGAGTTTGGAGAAGACTGTTCTGGAAATGAGAACATAATTCCAGCAACAAATGCGGGGATTGACGGAGGCTACGAGTCAGCTTAATCAAAGTGTTCAGAATGAAACCGAGAGTTCTGGACAAAAGCAAAATAACGGAAAACTTATGGTGGAAGATGAAAGCGGAGGAAGTTTGCAAATGATTGGATCAAAATATGAGCGGAGCAGAGATGTAGAAAAGGAAGGCGAACGGATGCAGGAGGTAAGCGCGCTGGCTAGACAAATTGAAATGTCGATATTTATAGGAGAAGATCCAATATCTTGGATTTCCCGAGCAAAAATGTATTTTTCATTGCATTAGACTCGTGAAGAACGCACAATTATGTATGGATGGTTTGATTCAATATTCGATGACTTCGTTGAAGTTTGTTAGAACAGAATTAACTTGGTTACAACTAAAGGAAGAACTGCTAGGGAGATATGGTAGTGTAACAGAGGAGGATCTGCTGATGTATCTCAAGGAACTCTGACAATTGGAGACAATGGATGTGTACATAAATGACTTTGAACGAGTTGCATTGCGAATTCCAAACCTGTTTGAAAGGTGGTATATGAGCCTTTTTATCGGGGGACTAAAGTCTGAAATAGGAAGCACCATTATGACACATGAACCATCAAATAAGACACGATTACTGACTTTGGCACGCAGAGTAGAAAGAGACTTAGAGGTGAAAGGAATCATCATGCAACCTAGTATATGAATGCGATAGGGAGTCACATGCGGAATGGGAAGGGGGTGGAACACAAGTTCAGTGCGTATTCTGCCATCAGGAGCTGGAAGTGATCGAGAACAAAAGGGGGGACCGGTTACACGATGGAAAGGCGTGCAGAACTTGTCCAAAGAAGAATATGAGGAGAGAAGAGTGAAGGGGCTCTGTTTTTTGTGTGGGCAGAGATTTACGCCAAGTCATAGATGTTCGTAAAAGGGATATAAACTCATGGTGAAGCTAATGAGGAAGAAGAAGAAGAGGATAAAGCCGGTGAAGGGGAGACAAAAGTGGAATTTAGGGAGTTGGAAATGTTGAGAACATTAAGTGATCATGAAATAAACAAGGTTGAATCTAAAAAATTTGTGATGATGGAAGGAAGTTTGGAAGGAGTTCCGATATTGGTATTGGTGGATAGTGGCGCAAGTCACAATATTATTTCAAAACATTTGTTGAAGTCACTTACAGTGCAGGTAAGCGGAACCAAACCTTTCTATATTAGACTGGGAGATGGACACCCGGTTGAGTCCAGTGGCATGTGTAAAACATTACAATTGAGCTTGGGGAACATTGATTTTGAAATTGAAGCTTATATATTTGATACAACTGGTCCGAATCTAGTTTTAGGCATATCTTGGCTTGAAACTTTGGGATATGTTACTACACACCGGAAGAAGGTGACAATGTAATTTATTTGGCAAGGTAAACACGTGGTATTGTAGGGGTAGAACAATTGATGAAAATTCCTGGTGCTTTGCAAGAGTATTTGGGGAAAGGAAATTATCTGATGTAGGGAATTCAGTGGGCAACAAAGGGCCATATAGGATCTGAATTAACCGAATTGAACCCAAACCAAATGGTCCAAATGCAAGAAATGTTGCAGCAGTACAAGGAGGTTTTTAAGGTGCCAAATGAACCACCTCCAAGTAGGAGAACATGTTATTCGATCAGGTTTAAGGAAGGAAAGAATCCGGTAAATATTCGGCCTTACTGGCTTTCCATATGAAAAATGAAGTGGAAAACAGGTTCAAGAGCCGTTAGAACAGAGATATATTAGACATAGTAACGGTCCTTATTCAAATCCTATAATAATGGCGAGAAAAAAGATGGCGGATGGAGGATGTGTGTAGACTATCGAGCTTTAAACAAATTGACAATACCCGATCGGTATCCAATACCTATAATTTGATGGATGAGTTGCATGGGGAAACTTATTTTACCAAAATAGATTTGAAATTTGGTTTTCACCAGGTTCGTATGAAAAGTGAATATGTGGAAAAAACGGCTTTTAAGACTCATGTTGATGATGTATTGATTTACGGTAACTAGTGGTATGAGCATTTAAAAAAACTTCAAAATGTGATGTAATTGATAAAGGAAAACATGTTATTCGCGAGCGGGAAAAAGTGTTCCTTTGGCAAGAGCTCCATTGAATATTTAGGGCATATTATCTCTGCTGAAGGGGTGTCAATGGATTCCAAAACGTTGGATGCGGTACAACAGTGGCAAATACCAAGGAATGTCAAAGAAGGGGTTTTTTAGGCCTAACAGGATAATACAGGAAATTTATTCATCATTATGGGAAGATAGCACGACCATTGACTGTGTTAACAAAGAAAGGACACTTTAAATGGATAGAAGTGGCTCAAAATGCATTTGAGGAATTAAAGACCGGAATGACAACGACCCCTGTTTTAGCGATGCCCGATTTTTCAAAGAAGTTTGTTGTTGAATTTGATGCATCAAGGTATGGAATAGGGGTTGTATTGTTGTAGGAGGTTCGACCCTTAGCAGGGCGTTGTTTGACACCTCTCTTGCGAAGTCGACATATGAAAAAGAGCTCCTGGCTTTGGTGATGTCCATTCAACATTGGAAACATTATCTGATGGGCCGGCAGTTTGAAGTTAATACAGATCATCAGAGTTTAAAACACCTGCGTAGTCAACGGATTGTTTCAATGGACCACCAATGTTGGCATGCTAAACTGTTGGGATACGATTTTGAAGTTGTTTACAAGCCAGACTGCCAAAACAGTGCTGGAGACGTCTTGTCCTGCATCGCTGGGGATGCCCCGTATATGGTTATAGGGGTTTCCCAACCTACTTGGGAGGAATTCTAAATTATTTGATAGGAAATTCAACAAGATGACCCCTTGCGAGCAGTAGCAGATGCAATGCAACAAGGTACATTTGATAAGCCTGGATATTCCTATCGGGGCGGTCTACGTTTTAAACGAAATAAATTACTTTTATAACGACATTCACTGACCGGGGGACATTTGGGATATCTGAAAACATATAAGCGGCTTGTAAATGGAATAGTTTGGTCAGGGATGACCAAACGAGTGTTGCAATACATAAGGGAATGTTCTGTTTGCCAGCAAAATAAGTATGAAACTCTAAGGTTAGTAGGGTTACTCCAACCGCTTCCAATTCCATCCTTGGTATGAGAGGAAAAAACCATGGATTTTGTGTCTGGTCTGCCAAAATCACATGGGTATGAAGTTGTTTTTGTTGTGGTAGACAAATTAAGTATGCACACTTTATCCCTTTAAAACACTCTTTTACAGCTAAATCAGTTGCATATGTTTTTATGCAGGTGGTCGTTCGGTTACACGGTTTACCAATTGCAATCGTTAGTAATCGAGACCCACTGTTTACAAGCTTATTTTGGCAAGAGCTATTTAAATTGCAAGGGACAACTTTCAAAATGAACTCCTCTTACAATCCCCAAACCAACGGGCAGACAAAAAATTGATGTATGGAAGCCTATTTACGGTGTTTTACAACAGATCAACCCAAGCAGTGAGTTACTTGGTTGGCATGGGAAGAATATAGTTATAACACTTCTTATCATACTTCTACGGGAATGATCCCATTTGAAATTGTTTATGGATGAAGACCCCCACATATTGTTCACTGTTTGACAGGGGAGGCGACAGTGGAGGCAGTGGCCAACGTTATGGCAGACCGTGATGAAGCTCTACGGCAACTCCAGGTTAACTTACACCGGGCTCCACAGAATATGGATGGAACTGTGAATCGGCACCGCCGTGAAGTGACTTATTCAAAAGGGGACTATGTGTGGGTGAAACTGAGACCAAATCAGCCAGAAATTGCATCCAGAATTAATCGAAAACTTGCTTTGAGATATTATGGGCCATTCAAAATAATCGGTCGGATTGGGGAGACAACCTATAGACTCCAATTGCCAGCACAAAGTAAAGTTCATCTAGTGTTCCATGTTTCAGAGTTGAAGGCTGCGGTTGGAACAATTTTTGATGAGGCAACTCTGCAAGTTGATTTAGTAGAGGAAGAACTCTACCCTGCAGCTGTTCTGGTAGAACGGATTCAAGGCACCACACAACAATGGTTGATTCAGTGGCGCGATCGTTTTACAGATAAGGCAACATGAGAGGATGCTCGGGTATTCCGGTTCTGGTTTCCAGATTTCCACCTTGTGGATAAGGTTACCTTTCAAGGGGGTAGTAATGATAGAGCAGAGTGGCTGGACAACCAGGCTGAGCGACCACCCCGACCACCCCTGCTGTATATGTATCATAGAAGGGGGGGGTAGCCTTATGTTTGTTTTTCTGTTAGGTTGGTGTAACTAACTAGGGGTAGTCATGTAATTGTAGTCCCTATTAGTTGGGGTATAAGTACTTAAGAAGTGGTTCTAGTTGGTCAGTCGGGTATTATTCTGGAGGTTGTAAACCGTGGCTCTAGTGACAGAAGCTCTCCTAGAGAGAAGTCAGCCGAACAACAATACAAGAAGAATTGAGGTAGGAATTCCTAAATCTACTTTGTACTCTGTCGTCTTCGGTTTCCAATGCATTTATGACCTTGAAAACGAAGGAATCATGCGTGACCACCTTAATGAAAGTTGTTCATTAATATCTTCTCGAGCTCCATGTTGAATTCCAACTTCATTGGTTTGGCCAGTTATGAGATATGGGTCTAAACATAAAAAATCTCCAGATCTGTGCACTGATTTCGAGACCCGACTTGTGTGCTGGTTTTGAGTCTTCAAATGGTGGATTGAGTTTGAGTTCATAAGAATGAAATGAAGCCCAACGAACATAGAAACCTAAAAAAGAAGAATTTTACAATTTGGATCAGTGTATAAAAAGTTATGGTCGAAATACAAACAGTTAAAATCCAAAATTAGACCATTTTAACAATTAAGCTCAAAATGCTATTAAAACCATAAAAGGTGACAATTGTCCTTTAAATAACATTTTGGTGGGATTAAAAATATTGAAATTAAAATTAAAATAATTGAAAATATTTGCTCTGTCAATTCCTCCACACTTAAACATTGCACTCCTGATCAATCATTTAATACCAAGGTCAAAACAAATCTTCAAAGCATAAATGACAACACAACTCAATTATCATATCAAGGAAAATACCATACCACCTACATGGATAAAAATTCCCCAACTCCTCAAAAATCATAAAAATCCATTCCATCTCACGTTAATCCTTACATGCATGATGTACCTACTTCCCTGAAAAAACATCTCTCAATGATTTTTTTTGTGTAGAGTTTTACTCATTCTCAAGAACATCTGTGATCTCATGTGTTATTTCCATAGGCTTGCTATCTTCCTATTATCTCCACTTCACAGAGTCATAATTTTTTCCCCTTTTCCCCAATTTTTAACATTGTTTCAGCGTGAATTCAGATCTGGATTTCTCTAAGAACACCCAGAGTGAACCTTCATTGTCTCTTTATTAGTTTCAAATCTACTTAATGAACATGCTCCATCGTATGTATGAACATCCTCTTCTGCCATTGTTGTGAATATACGGTGCACTCAACGATCGTCGAGAGACCGCACATCCACCTCCTCGATCGAGAGAGAATATTGCAGAAGAGAAAACTATGCCTCAGGTGACAAGTGGAGACACAAGGACACCTT